>APFE031623272.1:0-12563 GCA_000404065.3 Pinus taeda
TTTTTCCTTAATGTGTGATGGTAAAAGTGAAGTGTGGAGTGTAGATGGTGATGGTTTCTAAACTTGAAAGTGCTCAAAGGAAAGCTTTACAATAACTAAAGTGAAATCAATTCTTAAGAGAAAACAAATGCATCAAATGGTGAACTAATGACAATGGCCCAATATCCTTGCTGCTGAAAATGAAAAGAAAGCAAAAATTTGAAAAACAACTCAAACTTAAAGCAAAACAGCTAATTCACACTACTTTAACTTTTCAGATCCTTTTCCCTTCAGCTCAATCTACCTGGTGGGAAGTAATCATAAACAAGTTAAGCAATATGATATCTAACTGTTCAAGAAAGTAAATTGCATAAAAGAAACTAATCACACTACTTGAATTTTTCAAATCCTTTACCCTTCAGCTCAATCTACCTTGGGGAAGTAATCATGAACATGTCAAGCAATATGATAACTAAATTTAAATTGCATAAAAGAAACTAATCACACTACTTGAATTCTTCAAATCCTTTACCCTTCAGCTCAATCTACCTTGGGGAAGTAATCATGAACATGTCAAGCAATATGATAACTAAATGTAAATTGCATAAAAGAAACTAATCGCACTACTTAAACTCTTCTAGTCCTTTACCATTCAGCTCAATCTACTTTATGGAAAGCAACCATGAGTAAGCAATATGACAACTAAATCACACTACAGTTAGTAATATTCTGATTCTTTGCTGATATAGTCATTTGACCACAGAGAGAAATCATAAATTGATGAGCAGTATGATATCTAAGTAGCAGAAAAATAAACAAGCAAACCACATCTTGAAAAGGACAATGCTTAATTTAAACTTAAAAAAAAAATGAAAGTTAGCAGGAAGGACAAGATGATCTCATATGCCAAAAGTTATCAAAAAGATTGAAAAATTGCCCGGGCTCCCTAAGAAAACCTTCAGAAAAGCACTCATCAGTT
This sequence comes from Pinus taeda, assembly GCA_000404065.3. NCBI lineage: Eukaryota > Viridiplantae > Streptophyta > Pinopsida > Pinales > Pinaceae > Pinus > Pinus taeda. The sequence continues at coordinate 959 of APFE031623272.1, forward strand.
TACAGCTCTAAGAAAATAAAAGTGAAGATATGAACAACAGAAATATAAAACAACATATTATGTACAAGCTAATGATAAAAAAACAAAAAAAACATAATGAAACTAAATGAACACTTTACAAGGCTTTAGCGTGCAGGGGCCCTCTGCCACTTCAGCCAATCAAATAATCACACGGCTAACTTCAGAAAAGTCTTCTCATGTATTAAAACGGCAGCATATAAAACAGTGGGGTGATAAGATAACCAACAGTGTGGAAATTACATAAACAGTTCAAGATTCATACATATCAAAAAGCTCCTTTACAGCGTTCAATTACGCATTATTTATAATGCAAAAATACTACAGCTAACTAACAACTTCTACGCTATTAACTGCGTTGCCATAGACACGTAGATCTCTTCAGTCGAGATCTAGTGTAACTGTTGTCATGTTTCTTAAATCTTTGGAGTGGTTGGTTGTTATATTCATGTTTCAGGAACGATCTCCAGGTGTGCTAGTGCCTTCGTGAGCTGAGGACTATGCCACGTATCATTCACGTGCCCAAAACAGTGACGTGCCACCACTGAACTCTTTGGCTGGCCTTGTCTTTGACTTTGGTTGTCCGCGGCTTCTCATGGGTGATTTGGCCGATTTGAAGGGACACGTTCCATGTATCCGCCACTTGGAGCTTGCCCATGTAGCTCGTTTCTTCAAAGGACACCTGGAGCATAGCTTTTAACAAAATAGCTGCGGAATCTTGTGTTGGCTGCGGAAACCTGTGCTGGCTGCGGAAACTGACAAGTTTCCGCAGCTGCATGAAAAAAAAAACTAAACCAAACAACAGTCATAAGTATAGTCAGAAAACAATATAAACAATCCTTTTTAGACTATAATGCAATGATTTAACAACTGGATGAATGGAGTGAGTGGAGAAAGAAGGATAAGAGGGTGTATAGGAAGGTGCAGGTTTGAGGCTCAACATACCCCCACTGTGAAGGTGTTGCATGTCCTCATGCAACCAAAATCGAGTTATTTCCCCTTAATCCACATGCTCTGAGGCTTATGGAAGGACATCTAGTCCTCTTTTCTTCTTCTTTGATGCCATCATCATCATCATCCTTGGCTTTCTAACTAGACATTTGAACTTGAGGTTAATTAATGCTCTGCTTAACTTTCTGCATTTCTTCTTCAGTCTTCTGTTTGTCTTCTACCACAGTACTAAATGAAGCATGGTATTATCATGGACCATTTTGTCTACCTTACCCTGCTCTTTAAGTGCTTCATTTTCTTGTATTATGTGTCTATTTAGGACTTCTAGTTCAAATACTTCCTGTTTCAAAGACTGAACTTGTGCATCAAGTGGCGGAGAGGTACTTGTTCCTGCAGCTGATTTTTCTAAGAATTCTAGGTAATTATATACCTCTTACTGACTAGGATCTACCTCAGGTGACTTTCTCTGTCTAACCTCAAAATTTGGTGGAGGAGGACTGCTCTCTCTTTCTGGCCGAAAAGGGCTTTCCTCATGTGGAGGACTTGATTCAAGGTTTGGCTGATTTGGAGATTTTTCAAGTGCCTCATCACTCAAATCAATAAAGTGGGACTGATCTCCCTTGGTTTTCTTCCACTTCCCTTTTAGCCTAGAGCTCCTTCTCAAGGATGAACTCATACTTTTTTTTTTTTTTTTCTGTACTCCGTTTTTCTTTCTGCTTTTTCTTGGCCATGGTAGCAGCTTTAAGATCTACTAGCCTTTCTGACAGAGGCTGGTAATCTTCTTCTAAGGATTGCTCAGGGGATGGAGAGACCTCTTGAGTGGTTATTTTGCCTTTTTCTTTCATTTGTTTCTTATTCTTGGGCTGGTCTTCTTCCTCTTTTTGGACAGTTTCTTCAATTTCTTTTGTAGGGGAATCTTGGGCTGTAACATTTTTCTCCCTCCTCCTACTTTTCCTTGGGATTTTTGGTGGACTACTTCGAGAGGCCTCAGATGGCTCTTGGAAGTAGTTTCTTGTTAAAAGTTGTTCCCAAGTATCCTTAGTTTTCTTTAATTGATCCTCAATCAGAATTCTTATGAGCCCATGATGGTAAAGATGTGGCTCAATGTTACCTACATGCTTTTGAACCATAACACTCATCTTCTTCAAACTTGCTAGCAGAAAATGCGGCAAATTAAGAATATGCCCATCTATAAAATTCATCATTAGCCTGACATGATACATGTACATAGAGCCAAAACGACCCTCACATGTGATAAATTTCTGTATGACCAACAATAGAACAGACCATTCTTCTTTTAATACATGCACAGGGATGCCTCTGGTGAATACAGTGGTATCCATACCTTGATTTCATAGCATGGTTCTCTAGATTTGATCGTCCACGCTTCTATTTTTGAACCACCTTTTCCCTTCTTGAGGTAGGCCCGTGGCTGCTGCTATTGTGGCCTCAGTCACTGCAAACTTTAAGTCTCCAACTTCCACTATTTGTCCTTTAAAGGACCTTGCAAAAGTTTTGGTCACTTCCTTGTTATACCCTTTGAATTTCTGAATAAATTGGAGCCATTTGGCTTTCTTCAATAACTCCTTAACTTGGGGATAACCCTCCACGTATTTTGATCCTTCCGGCTCGGCTCTCAGCAATTTTCCCATCCTCGGCTTTAAATTCACTGAGGGTTCTTCTGCGTATGAGGGTTAAGGAAGAATGGCTCTGTTACAGGGTTTTTAGGAGAGACTGTAGTGACTGCAATCGGGGTTTAGGATGACTGTAGTGGCTACATCAAAGCGTAAAGAAAACTGTAGTGACTGCAGTCGGAAATAGAGAAATGCCTGAATCACAGGAAGAACAGTGGGTGAGCAGTGGTGACCGTGATCGAGTTCATAAAATGAAACATGAGTGTATGCGGGGATTATGGTATGAGTGGAGTAACGGCAGGATTCTCCCGAGTCGGATGACTGTGTGTGAGATTTACACGTCTCAACAGACGGCTGTAGAAATTATGGCTGAGAAGAGCCGTAATACAATAGGTCAAGTCTTAGGAGTACAGGTAATAAATAGAAGTGTAGTCATTTTTGAGTTTGAACTTGGAGTAATCATAAGACCATTAGGAAAAATGAATGCGAGGTGTATGGAATGATATTGCGGAATAAGAGTGATAGTGGGTGAATATATTAAATCATTGCACATAGAAGAACCGGTTATGGGTTAATAACTATACATAATGATGACTTGAAGTGTTTTTTGATAGAGATTTTTGATCATACCTTTGGACACTTGTCATTCTTTGCTCAAGGTCTCTAACTAGTTGCTCTTTTTTGATATTTTGAAGATGCCCCATGTCTTTAGCTCATGTACACCTGCATTTCATGATTTTGGCACTAACAGTTGATTGTATTTTGAAAATAGAGTGATGATGGCTGCGAAAATCGTTCCTCGCTGTGGAAATAGGTTCCAGTTGCAGAAACGGTGGCGAGCTGCGGAAACTGAAACAACACCCCCTGAACTGCACAAAGATAGCTGAGAGGAAAAACATCTGAATGAAAATAGTCCTGAAGGGGGACTTTTATTGATGAAATGGAATGGAATGAAAATGGAGTGAAAATGGAGTGAGAATGATGATAAGAATGAAATGGAGGTGGAATGGAATAGAATGAATGAGTGAGATGAAGTGAAGATGGAAAGAACATGAGAGGAGATTTTTTTTTGAAAAATATAAAGTGTCAGGTGTCCCTAATTTTCACTCCATATTTTCGGTATAAGACTGCCAATCCATGATTGGTTTTCAGGCTTATACACATTTTTTTTTTCAAAAACTACAAGAAACCAAGATTAGTCTGATGGGGGAGAAGGATTCTTCTCCACCAGCCTTATTGCAAATTCTCTTGGAATATTTTGACAAACTCTTCTCTGGAAAGTGGCTTATGATAAACTTTCAATCGGTGGCCATTCACAATAAGAGGAGTCTGAAATTCATCAATGGTCTTGATTCTTACTGCTCCATTGTCAAAGACTTTATCAATTTCATATGTCCCAAGCCAATGAGTCTGAAAATTTCCTTTGAAGTCTTTAAACTTTGAGTCAAACAGTAAATCCCAATCTCCCTCTTGAAACTTTCTCTCTTTAATATATCTGTCATGCCACTTATCTCTTTGGTGTTAAACTAGATCAGTTCTTAGAATTTCATCTTGTCTAATCTCATCTATCTCATTCAGCTGCTCCATTCTAAGCTTTTGGGCTTCTGATAGATTCATCCCCAACTTAACTGCCATCTTGAAGGTCTTGACATGAAACTCAATGGGGAGCAGGACTTCTTTCCCATAAACAAGTTCATAGGGAGAATGCCCTGTTGTGTTCCTCCATGTAGTTATGTAGGCCCATAAGGCTTCAGGAAGCCTTTCTATCCAATCTCTTCTATCGATATGAACAGTTTTGGTGATGATGCTCTCAAGAACTTTATTTGTAGATTCCACTTGGCCATTTGCTTGAGGATGGTAAGGAGTAAATTTTTTGTGCTTGATTTTATATTCTTCCATCAACTTCTCCATCAAGTTAGATGTAAATTGACTTCCCTGATCTGTCACAATTTCTCTTGGGACACCAAAACAAGTAAAAATATCCTCAAAAAGAAATTGAACAACTGAATTTTCAGTGGCAGAAGGCAATGCCTTGGCTTCTACCCATTTAGTGACATAATCAGTCCAAACCAATATATATTTCTTTTGTCTGGGTGGTGGATTAATTGGTCCAATGAAATATAAAGCCCATTTTTCAAAGGGTTCGATGAGTACCTATGGATGTAATGGAATTTCATTTGAAAGAGTCGGTCTCCCAACTCTCTGGCAGCTGTCACACCTTCTGACATATTGTTTTGCATCTTTGAAGAGAGAAGGCCAATAATATCCTAAAGAAAGGATTTTATAGGCCGTCCTCTTGTCAGCAAAGTGTCCACCGCAAGGTTCATCATGACATGCCTTGAGGATATCAGGCATTTCATATTCCCGAACACATCTTCTAATCACACAATCTAGCCCTGTTTTAAACAATTCATTAGAAATCCATGAATAATTTGAACTCTCCTAAATAATTTTCCTTTTCTCATTAGGAAATAAGTGTGGAGGTAGCTTCCCTGTAACCAAATAGTTAGCAATATATGCATACCAAGGAGTCTTAGCAGTTACTGCAAATAAATATTCATCTGGAAACTTATCCTCTACAGGAGAATCTTCGTTAGTATTTTGGATTCTAGACAAGAAATCAGCTACTGTATTTTGTTTCCCTAGTCTATCCAACATAGTAATATTGAATTCTTGTAAAAGTAAGAGCCATCTTGTAACTCTACCATTAGTAACAGGTTTGTTAATGAGATATCTAATGGCAGAATGATCAGTATGGACAAAAATTTCGTAGCCTGTTATATAATGTCTAAACTTGTTGATTGCATGAACAACAGCTAAGAACTCTTTCTCAGTCACAGTATAATTTAACTCAGTGAGAGTCAAATTTTTACTGGTGTAGTAAATGGCACAAGGAACTAAATCCTTTTGACCCAGCACAACTCCTAGAGTTGTATCCGAAGCATTTGTAGAAATATGGAAAGGAAGTTTCCAATTTGGCCCTCTCAAAATGGGTGCTTCAGATATTCTTGTTTTCAAAGTTTCAAATGCAGATTGACGATTAGGATCCCATTTGAATTCACAGTCTTTTGTAAGTAATTTGAAGAGTGGAGATGCTATTTTGGTGAAGTTTTCAATAAATCTTCTATAATACCCAGTAAATCCAAGAAAAATTCTAACATCTTTTTGACAATTTGGAATAGGCAACTTGGAGATGACTTCAACTTTTGATCTATAAACTTTAATCCCATCCCCTGAAATATGATGTCCTAAAACAATCCCTTCAGTAAACATCATAAAATATTTCTCATGACTTAATGAAAGGTTTGTCTCCTTACACCTTATAAGGACCTTTTCCAAATTGTCTAATGCCTCTTCAAATGAATCACCATAGACTGTAAAATCATCCATATAAACCTCTACACAATCATGAATTAGACCAGAAAAGATTCCTAGTACTGCCCTTTGGAATGTTGCGGGTGCATTACATAATCCAAAAGGAAGTAATTAGTAAGCAAAGTTCCCCATGGACAGGTAAATGTGGTCTTGTCCTGATCTTCAGGTGCTACCTGAATCTGATTGTAACCACTAAAACCATCCAAAAATGAGAAATACCTTTTGCCTGCTAAAGTACCTAATACCTGATCAATAAAGGGTAAAGGAAAGTGATCCTTCAAAGTTGCTTTGTTCAATTCCCTGTAATCAATGCAAACCCTCCATTTACCATTCTTTTTAGGTACTATGACGAAAGTAGAAACCCATAGGCTATCTGAAATTGGATAAATGAAGTTCACATTAAGTAACTTTTGGAGCTCTTCTTTCACTATCTCCCTAAGGTTTGGATTCATCCTTCTTTCAGGTTTTCTGATTGGTCTACTGTTTTCCTCAATGTAGATGTGATGAATGCAAGTCTTAGGATCAATACCTTTCATATCGGTATACTCCCATGCAAATGCAGTAGAATGTTTTTGCAAGATTTTGGTTAGCTCTTCCTATTGTGATTTTTCCAAATTTTTGTTGATATTCAATGTTTTTCCTGGAAAGATATCAATGGCGGAAATACCAAATTCGTCCATAGAGAAAAGAGACATTTCTCTAGAGGATAGATACTCAATGTCAGTATCCAACTGAAATTGTGTGTGGTCATATTCTGAAGATGTTTGAAAGTTTTCTAATGTATTCAGAATTCGACTATCTTCACTGATCTCAGAAATGGTAAAGACAGGTTGTATAGTATCTCCATCATCAATCCACTCATTATCTCCTATTTCTGTAATTTCTTTTGCTGGAGGATATAGATTGAACTTCTTTGTTGAATTACCATCAGAAATATGACCTACAACTGATAAAAGCATCAACTCTGGCTAGCCAAGGTCTTCGTAAGATGAGAGGATGTCCTCCTAAATTACTCTTGGGAGTTAAAATCATGAAATCTACTGGATATTCCCAAGAGTCTAAGGAGACTGAAATGTCTTCTAATACACCATCTGGTTTAATAATTGATCGATCTACAAGTTGCAATAAAGTAGGTGTAAAGAGAAGGTTAGGAAGTTTTAGCTGTTCCATAGTCTGTCTACTCATGATGTTGATAACAGCCCCTAAATCAATCAAAGTATTTGGAATTTCTACCCCATTAATAGTTGTTTTGGCAATTGGAGTACCAGGATTCACATACTTTTGCATAATAACTTTTCCCATCATGATATCTGCAATTTTTCCCACCAGATGGATTCTTCTTGCATCTCTCGGTTTCCTTCCTGGTCTTTTAAGACTTAACTCCTTTATTGTTTTTTCTAAAATAGGAATTTCTTTAATGGCTTGTAACAAGGGAATCTTGATACAAACATTCTTCAATTCATCTAGAAAATCATAGTCAGGAAACAAGATTTGCTTTTACACTCTGTCAATTTGTAACCTTTCAGGAAAAGGAGGTGTGGATGAAGATGCAGGTTGCCCAACTATAGGACTTGTGGGGGTTAACTCTTTTTCTTTTCCTTTTTGAGTGCTTGGGTTTTGAAGAGATGCTTCAGAACCCTTATTGGCTTCAAGAGAATCTTCCTTAGAAATGCTTCGTTTTTGAACATCTATAGAAGGTTTATCTAGAACTCTACCTGATCTGAGTTGTACATCATTGAGAGGAAGAATCATATAGGCAGGAAATTGAAATTGTAGACCTTCCATCGTGTAAGCATTTTGAGGGTTTTTATTATTGGGGTTTGGCAATGGCTGAGAAGGAAGTTGATTTGACTTTTGTTGGAATGGGAGCAAGAGTTGAGAATTTAGATTCTGTTGAGAAGGTTGTTGTTGTTGAAATGGCAATGATAGTTGTGGGTTTTGATTTGGAAGTTGTGGAGCTTATTGGTTTTGAAAAGATGGAGGATATTGATAGAATTGAGCAAATCTTCCATAAGGATTTTGCGTACCTTGTATCCATGATTGAAAAGGATTTTGAGGTTGGGACCAAGGTTGTTGCCAAGGATTCCAATTTGGTGGGGGTTGAAAATTCATAGAGTTGTTAAACCCTTGATTTTGTTGCCCCTGCCAAGGTCTCCTTGCAACAAAACAGAGAGACTCGATGGTATTTGGATCTTCTTGAAAGACAGCTTTGAGCCAAGGGATTGAAGGACAATCCTTGGTTTCATGATTCTCTGAACAGATTACACATGTTTCTACAACATTTGCATCCAAGGGACATTCCCTTAGAGCATGTTTCTTTCTACATTTCAGGCAAAAGATGGCTAAAGCTTCAGCTTCTGCATTCTGTTTATTGTGGATCTTAAGAGTGTCTACTTGCTCACTAAGACTTCCTAAGTATCAGTTTTGAATTCATCAAACATCTTGCCAATCTCAGCCCTACTTACCGATCCAGTTGCAGATTTGTTTGCTCTGAGGAGAGAAGGATCTCTAGGCCCTTTTTGAGTTTTAGATTTGCCCCTTGAGAGATGGACACATAGCTCTGCTATATCATGAAGTGGAATTTGAGAGATGTCTCCTTTTCCCATCATGTTCAAAATATCTATCCATTCACCTCTAATGGATTTTAATAGAAGGGATTTCAAGGTCTCCTCATCTAAGTTACTCATTTTTGCTCTGTTTAGGTTGTATTGAAATCTTTCAAGTAAATCCTCCAAGTTTTCATCTTCTTTTTGAACCATTTTGAATACCTCATCCTTATGATTGGTGGGCATACAATAGTCCAAGTACCTATCCAAAAATGTGTGTTTCATATCATTCCAAGTCCTAATGGATTGAGTGAGTAATCCCATGAACCATTTCAAGGCTTCTCCTTTCAATGTTGAAGGAAACAGTTTGAGTTTTCGAGAGTCTTCCAGATAATCATAAGTTCGACACACGACCTCAAACTCAAATAGAAATGTTTCAGGGTCCTCATTTCTTAACCCGTGGAAGTTTGGGAGGACAAATGGCGAGATGTTTTTCATTGTGGCTCGAGAGTCCTCATCGACTATAGGAAATCCGAATGAGTTATCTCCATCCCTATTTCCTCCAGTGTTACCTGTACCTCCTCCATTATTTCCTCCTCCTCCTCTACCTCTACCTCTACCAAATCCGGTTGCTCCTTCTTCTGTCATGGTAGTTTCCTCAGAGACCTCAGAGTCCTTTGGTTCTTCTACCAAGGGTGAATGAGGAGGAATTTCTCCCTCTTCTTCCTAAGGTGATTCTACTTCTTCAATTACAATTTGTCTCTCTGTAGAAGGAAGGAAGGGATCTCTTCCTAATTCAGATTCGATGGATGGTGTGGGAGAGTCAACTACTGCCTCTTGAATTCTAGGAATCCTAAGGCTAGGAGTGTGAGTTGGAGATGATGGAGGTGTCTCTTTTCTATTCCTTGAAGTATATGGAGTTGTAAAATTTGAACCCTTGGCTCTAGCTAAAAACCTTCCCCTAGAATCTCTTGCTCTATGCATGTCATTTTTTTTATTTTTCTTCAAGTCGGGTTAATAATTCTCTTTCTGATCTTCCAAATCACTCTAGGTGCAAGAAGAGAGCATACTCAAGAAATTATTAAACCAATAACTTTCTCTTTTCTGATCCTCCAGATCACACTAAGCGCAAGAGGAGAGCATACTTTGAGAGGTTATCAATTTTCCTTCCTTGAAGTTTTTCTTGTTTTTATATTATTATTTTTTTAGAAATTGGCTACCTAATTTCACATCCCCGACAACGGCGCCAAAATGTTTGGTCAATTTAGTGTGGTCTAAATTTCTATTTAAAATGTCAACCCGGGGTTCGTAAACTGACGAAGTGAAGTGTACTATATGTACTAGATAACCATTTCCTTAGGCTTTTGTCGTTTTAAGCTTTTTAGTTTGTTTTTGGATTTATTTTTTCCTTAATGTGTGATGGTGAGAATGAAAGTGAAGTATGGAGTGTAGACAGTGATGGTTTCTAAGCTTGAAAGTGCTCAAAGGAAAGCTTTACAATAACTAAAGTGAAATCAATTCTTAAGAGAAAATAAATGCATCAAATAGTGAACTAATGACAATGGCCCAGTATCTTTGCTGCTGAAATGAAAAGAAAGCAAAAACTTGAAAAACAACTCAAACTTAAAGCAAAGCAGCTAATTCAAACTACTTTAACTTTTCAGATCCTTTACCCCTTCGGCTCAATCTACCTGGTGGAAATTAATCATAAACAAGTTAAGCAATATGATATCTAACTTGCAAGAAAGTAAATTGCATAAAAGAAACTAATCACACTACTTGAATTCTTCAAATCCTTTACCCTTTAGCTCAATCTACCTTGGCGAAGTAATCATGAACATGTCAAGCAATATGATATCTAAATGTAAATTGCATAAAATAACTAATCACACTACTTGAACTCTTCGAGTCCTTTACCATTCAGCTCAATCTACTTTATGGAAAGCAACCATGAGTAAGCAATATGACAACTAAATCATACTACAGTTACTAATATTATGATTTGTTGCTGATATAGTCATTTGACCACAGAAAGAAATCATAAATTGATGAGCAGTATGATATCTAAATAGCAGAAAAACAAATAAGAAAATCACAACTTGAAAAGGACAATGCTGAATTTAAACTTCAGAAAATGAGAATTAGCAGGAAGGACAAGATGATCTTGTTGGGTTGTGTTATATTCTTTCCACGACTAACCTATATTAGGTTGGGCGAACCTACCTATGGGTTTCGGTCCACAGTTTTGGACGTGATGGTTTTCGGTCCATGGTATTGGATGCTTCGGCATGTATAAATATGTATTATAACATTGAAAGGAACATAATGAAAGATCAAGCTGGTAGTCTCGGTCTTGAGATCCAGTGGGAAATCTCTGTGTATATGTGTTTTATGTGTTATGCTCTCGCATTTTTATTTTTCCTGTGATTTAGAATTCGTATGCAGGTAATTTCTGTACGGGGTTAAAACCTACATTTGGTATCAGAGCTGTTTGGCTTCAAGGGACGCCTTTGTTGCTGAGGGGTTTCGCTCGGGCCTGTGGTAGACCCTGTTCAGTGGGAGATCTGCGAGATCGATTCTGGTGGTGAAAGAAGATGGCGAGCAGCGAAAGATAGAGATTGGGAAGTTCAATGGTCAGAGTTTTGAGTTGTGGAAACTCAAGATGGAGGATCTGTTGGTGGATAAAGATCAGTGGATCGCGGTAGATCCGGGTACTAAACCAACGGAAGTGACCGATGAAGGATGGAAGAAGTTGGATCGGAAGGCAAAGAGCACAATACGATTGTGTGTCTCAGATTCAGTATTGTTGAATGTATCAGGGGAAGCTACAGTGAAGGCTTTATGGGACAAGTTAGGGACTTTGTACCAATCTAAGTCTCTAGTGAATAAACTGTTCCTGCGGAAAAAGCTGTATAACCTGAGGATGAAAGATGGAGACTCGGTGACAGAGCATCTGAATGCGTTTAATACTGTGGTAAGTCACTTATTATCTGTTGATATTAAAATTTTAGATGAAGATAAGTGCATTAGTTTGTTGTATTCTCTACCAGACTCGTGGGATAGTCTGGTTATTGCAATAGG
>APFE031623274.1:0-19799 GCA_000404065.3 Pinus taeda
CCATCTCCCTATTTAACTTACAACTATGATCTGATTCTTTGTTTTGTCCTGATGATGAACCTCAGAGTTTGGTTCGAAACATGTGGACCAAATTCTTATGATGTGATTTCTTCTGAAAATGTTTCTATTAGTCAAAAGAAACTTTATATTAAAAATTTTAAACAAGTAGATCTAATAAAAAATAAGATATACTATCTCATTCCTTACATGATTAAAGAAGAAAATTGATAATTCTCCATTAAAGATTAAAAAAAAAAAGAAAAAAAAATTCAAGATATGTAAAACCTTATAATAAAAAAAATTAAATACAATAAAATGTACATATACAATAAATCTATATATGGAGTGGCTTTAATTTCTTCTAGATGTTATTAATGCAAAAATTAGAAATACAAGAATTAAAAGTAACACATTCACAATGTAAATTTACAAATAAATATTTACCTCTACTTGCAAATCACATTAAATTAGGGCAAAGTTCAACTTATACATGAAAAGTCATTTTCCCCGGAATTTGGGGATTCAATTTCAAGAAAGATTGTGTTTTTTTTTTAACATGTTTCTAAATGTATAAATGGATTCAATTGCATGAAAACCCATATTGCGCTGGAATTCTACATATGAATTAACTTGAACTCACTCTTTTAAAAATCTTTATCGAATTTAGGTTAAAATTAAATAGAAACAATGCCTGAAAGAGTCATTTTCCTCTATTAATGAGAAAACACATTAAATTTAATTTAGTATTGAAAATGGGTAAAATATAAGTTAGAATTGACGATTTTCAATTAAAAAAATTTAAAACTTAAAGTGTAATTCTATTGAATGCATTAAGATCTAGGTCATAAAAAGGAGATCTATGTCATAAAGGGGAGAAGTCGCTACATAAATGATTAAGTTGTACATTTTTCTGATTATGTCGATAGACTTGTTTATTTGAGAATAGGATTCTCATCATTATTAATAACTATTAGGTGAATTCTACAGAATTAACCTCCATGGAATATGCTAGAAAAGTCATAGAAATATTCACATATCAAGGGTTAAGATCCATGGTATTGGCCCATAGTATTGTAAGATCTAATTACTTGAGTCAAGAATTTCCATGGTAAAGTGGGGATGAATCTGGAATATTGTCACATATTCTTAAAATGTATATATATATTTAACTCATATATTAATTATTTTTATAATTAATAATAATAATTTAAAACAAATTTATAATTTAGTTAACTTTTATGATTCACTTTTATGTGCTAAATGTGAGATGTATAATGGGGTGAGTGTTTTGATGCTTATCATGGATTCATTTGTATACTAGTAATTTAATTTCTATGGTTGCACTAGCTAAAACAAAACTTGTAAAAGTTCTTATTAATGGGTGTGTGTAGTCGTGTTGAGTTGTTTCTTGTTATATGGTACTGATGTGAAATACAACATCAACCAATGGGTAAGGACAATGTAACCTTTGGGATTTTTAGTAGACCATCACTTTATGTATAAATACAAGATTATTCTCAAAATGAGTAATCTTTTAAATAATATAATGGTCTAGAATAAATTATAGTTGTTTGGAAAATACAAGGATTCAAGCTTGGAGAATAGTTTCTTCAGAAGGAATATATTGTTTTAACAATGAATTTTCCTTCTCGTCCACTAGGATAAACTTTTATTTGTTCAATATAGTTTAAAAACTAAAAAAACATTAAGAAAATATATCTAAAATTACGAGAAAAAAAGCCAAAACAAGAAGCAAAAAACAATCAAAATTATTTCTACATTTAAAACCATACAAAGTACATTGTGCATGCTATTTTGAGAAGAAAACTAAGTTTGACATCATCTTAACTTTGAGTTACCAATTCCATTTTAAATGGGTGAATATATAATTTCATATAAAAAACTTGTGGTTTTCAAATTAAAAAATACATATCAAACTTAAGAGTAAATGTCATACTATTAAAACCTAAATGAATAAATGTTATAAATAGATCTATGCTAATATGTATACCAACCCTAATAACAATGCAAAAGAGCCAAGGTAGGTGGTAACAAAATAGTCTTGTAGGTAACAAAATATTTCTGCTACATTATGTCTTGCCTAAAAACAAGCATTATTCAATTTCAATTTTGAATGGGCACACACTTGATAAGTGGTGGAAGTTCCATGATAACAGTCTGAAACATAGATGAAGTGATTTTACCATTGTAAGCAACAACTAGATGATTTAGGCTCCTTAATGAAATACATGAGAACTCAATTTTATCACCATAAGCAACAACAGGTGATTCAAAGTAGTGAACAAATTTTTCCTTAATGCACATGACAAATAAATTCAAATATGAGAGCTAGAAATAATATCAAATGCCTTCTTATTATTATCATGTCTACAAGTGATTGTGGTCATGAAATGACAAAACAATCAAAATTGGTTTTAAGGTAAAATAAAATCATTCTTGGGCTAAATTTTAAGAAGTAATAATATAGAAGTGTATTTTAGCTTAAAGTAAACTCTTAGCATTCATATGTGTGCCTTGTGTCTATTGTCTAACAATGAAATCTAAGGTATTTCCATATATTTTGTAGGTAGAGATGCAAAAGAAAATGGAAATGAGAATTTCTTGATGTTGTTTAAATGGAAATTATGTTTTCTTAAGCCAACTAAATTGAATTGTTTCCTATTACATTATATGAAATGAGTTATATATGTTATGTAAGAAGTTATAATGGAATAACCTACTAGAAATGCAATAAGTTGTATTTGTCAGTTACATTGAAAGTATTGTGGACATTGAAAGTATTGTGGAGATTCCCTATAGTTTAGAGTAGTTGAGAAGTAGATCCTTTACATAATTTCCACATAGGGAGAAACAAAATGTAGAGTGGGGTCACAAAAGAGAGAAGCAATGCCCTAGATGGGAGAATTTTCAATCCATTTTTTATTATTAAAAAGAGTTTGGTGAAATGGTAAGAATTCTTGTGATCCCATATGACAATATTGTGCAAATATTTCTTTCTATATGGATGTGATATAAATTGCATCAAACCAAGGGTAGAGACAATGTAACCCTTCAGAGATTTAGTTGACCATTATTATTCTCATGATAACAATGGATCTACTCTATAATCAACATGGCTAGCATGAAAATATATTTTTTTTGTATGTGTTAAGGACATGATATGTGGTACCAGTGAAAAGGAAAAGAATTATAATTAGCATAATGCTCAAGAAAAAATTATTGTTGTTTGGAAAATACAAAGATGAAAGATTGGAGACCAGTTTCCTCTAAAGAATGGATTCTTTTAACTATGAATTTTCATTCTCAACTTATAAGATAATTTTTTTAATAAACTTTAATTCATTAAATATTGTATCAAAAAACCAAATAAGCCTCGACAAAATATATCTAAAATTAGAAGAAAAAAAGTAAAAATTTCTTTAAAGCCACATGAACTATTTTAACAAAAAATATATATTATATTTTTTAGATCACACGACAAAATAAGATATATTATCTGACTCATATGATTAAAGAGGAAAACTAGTAATTCTCCATAAAATATGTTTTCAAAATATGTAAACCTTATAATCAAAAAAGTTAAATACATTAAGATGTCAATATATACTTTGATGTTACAAATGCATAAATTAGTAATACAGATATTAAAATGAACATATTTACATTGTAAATCTACATATTAAGTTTGACTTCATCTTTACTTCCAGTTGCAAATTACATTCAATTAAGGCAAAGTTTAAATTATTGATGAAATGACATTTTACATGGAATTTGGGGATTCAATTTCGAGCAAGATTAATTTCCCTTAAAACCTCCAATTATTAAACAACTTAAGCTGAAACTTTTAAAAATATTTGCTAAGTTTAGTTAAAATTAACTAGAAATAAGACTTGAAAAAATCACTTTCCTTTATTAATGAAAAAACACATTAAAATAATTTAATATTGAAAATAAGTAAAATATAACTTTGAATTGAAAAACTTATTATTTTTAGTTTAAAAAAATATATAATTAATTATATATAATACGTTAAGATAGAAATAGAGAAATATGACGACCCTCTCTTCTTCTTACGTAATCTTGTAATATTAATAGCTGATCTCCAAAAGGAAGGAACTGAAAAGTTCTGCGGCATGCACTAAGATTACATTTAAATTTAAATGGAGAAATGAGAATGTGTTCATGTTTTACATATTTTTAATAGAAAAATATTTCATATACTAAAAATATCACTGAAAGCTCTTCAAATTGAATGCAACATCACATTAGAGTTCAACAAAAGGTCTCCAAATATAACTTATTTAACTCTAATTAGACAAAACAAAAAGAAAATGAAACATTAAATATTAAAATATATATATATATATAATAATATATGAAAAATATATATTTATGCACATTAATTTAAATATTAGTGATTAAAAATTAAATATGGAAAAACACAATTTACAAACCTTAAATACATGTAATTGAATTTGTGAAAACATATTTATGCTTTATTAATTTTACTATATTGATAGGCGTGTATACGTTGCAATAGGAATTCTTGAATTTTAATTTAGTCATCAATGGCTAATAGATTGATGCTAGGATTCTTTTTATTATTAGTCTGAGTTGAGATTTATTTAAAATGTAGTTTTGACATTTTTTCATTTTCAATTTAATTAAAAAATTTGTTGCAAAATTAAATTAAAATACAATATATCTAAACTAATTTTTACTATAAAATGATTTATTGTTTTGATTATAACCAGTGCAGTCATAATTTAGTCATTAATGGCTAATAGATTGATGCTAGGATTCTTTTTATTATTAGTCTGAGTTGAGATTTATTAAAAATGTAGTTTTGACATTTTTTCATTTTCAATTTAATTAAAAAATTTGTTGCAAAATTAAATTAAAATATACTATATCTAAACTAATTTTTACTATAAAATGATTTATTGTTTTGATTATAACTAGTGCAGTCATATCTTGTCGAAGGTTTGATAAATACCTTTAGCAATAAAGGTGTCATAATGATCAAAATTGTAAACCCATTATATATGTGACATTGTCCATATTAAAAAAATCATAACAATTATCTGAATTATAACATTATTATTATTATAAAAACAATTAATATACGAGTATATAACAATATAACAATATTTTTAGCCATGTATATCCACTCCCACTTCCCGTGGATACTCTTAAATTGTAAACAACTCTTCCTACAATATCATGTGCTAGTACCATGGCTTATCAATACCACATTTCCAATCTGACATGTATTGATATGACATTTCCTTAAGTTAATTAATTTGAGATAAATTAAATAAATAAACATACCTAAATTGCACACAAATCTTATCATCATATAACATTACTACTATGGATATTCCGACATATTCTATGAAAGTTAAATGTGTGCCATCAACATAATAATTAATTTATTACTATGGAATATCTACTTTTTCTATTAGCAGAATAATACTCATATCTATTTTGGAATTTATTTCCAATTTAATTAAAAAAATATTAAAATTAAATTAAGATAAACTATGGAAGCCATATAAATAAAATAAAATCAATGGTAAGTGTAGACTGACATCAATCGATGATGATAGGCATCAAAACAAGCACCCCACGATACCTCTCATTTCCCTAGCTAAAAAAACATAAAAATGAAATAAATTATAACTTTGTTATATATTATGTTTGCATACCACTCTCATTACCGTAAAAAAACATAAAAATAAAATAAATTATAACTTTTTCATATATTATGTTTGCATTATTTATAAAAAAAAATTTCATGGGCAACTGAGTAGCAAATAATCATGACTAAAAAATTTGGGGTGAAATTTTGCCCATGGACAAAATTAAGGGGTTTAATCTTTTGTTTGGGAAATTATTTTTATCATAGTTCATTCCTAATAACTACTCCAAATTTATTTCATAAAAATATTAGATATGGAGGTTAGCATGAGCTTATTTCTAGCTAGTCTAGAAAAAAATAAATAAGCCTACAACTTTCCATTCACCTCAATTTCTAAAAATGGATATTTTGGTAGCTATTTTTCCCTCCTCATTTGGATTAAAATGAGATTTTTTTTTGTTGGCCACTATATTGTGTTATTTGAATTAATTTAGAGATATGAGATCTCATTTATTGGTTTAACAATATACTTTCCATTTTCTTAGTTTTCATATTCTTAATGGTAATAATAATAGTCATATGTAATATAAGATATTTGTTTGCAAACTATCATATTATTTGAAGTTAAAATTAAAGTTTCACCATACAGTCTTATAGGTAACTCTTCTCATTATTTTTGATAAATTTTTTACATTCCATTTTCTCGAGAATCCTTTCCCTATTGATTTTTTTGCTATTTTTGGGAAGTGTAATAAATTTTGGTTCAAAAGTGCTCAATTTCGGTTTTCAGATTTGAAGTTTTATTTCACTATTGAAAGTCCAAATTTTGGTCACAATATTTGAAATTAGAGCTTCATCATTATATATATTACCATATTCCATTATTATAATTTTTTTACCTAACTCTTAGAGTAGAATAAACTTTAATTTTTAATTTGCGGCAGACATACTGGTGGTGTTGTATTTATGTTCACTACATCAACCTCAAATGTTTTTCTCTATTTATTTAAGTCTAAATTTTTCTACAACACCTTTCTCATCCCTATTATTAGTTGGAATAGGGGAAAATTATTTCCCATGACTAAAATTTGAGGATTTAAAATTTTGAGTTGGTGAATTTTTATATCGTAATAATGATTAATAATGTTTATCCCAAATATTAAATTAACATTTTTATATGTTATGTCATTACTCACTATGAACTACAAGGGAAATCCATAAAAACAAGGCTTTCCCATTCTATATAATGACCAACATCCAATCGGCCTTCATTTTAGAGTCCATTTTTAGAGTCAAGGTTTTATGGCAATTATTTCTTACATTATTTTAATTCACAGGAACATTTTTTACTCTTTGATAGCATTTCAGTTTTTCTCGTTTATTTCCTTAGTGTTTTGTTAGTTTTTATGAGAAAAATTTCAATGAATAATTGAAGGCTTTATGGGATTTTATGGGTTGAAGGTAACTTATATACATTATATACCCATGCCTCTTATATTAATTCTGTCTTCCTTATTGTTTTGTTAGTTTTTATGAGAAAAATTTCAATGAATAATTGAAGGCTTTATGGGATTTTATGGGTTGAAGGTAACTTATATACATTATATACCCATGCCTCTTATATTAATTCTGTCATTTATACATGCCTATACCATTGGTGTATCAATTCTCATGCTAGTGCACCTAATTGAGGAGGAGATAATTGAGGAGGAGAAGATTGTGTTGTTAGTCCAATTCTAGAGTATCCTTTAATGTCTATAGGCATTTTTTTTTTTGCATTTCTAGATAATTTTTTTATCTAATATAAATAAGTCAAATGATGGTTTTTAAATGATATCTTAGTCCTATTTTTCATGGTCTTCTAAGTTTTTTTTTTTTGTTCATTATCTACTATTGCCCATGTGTTTCAATGATAAACAACAACTTTCTTAGACCAATTCCCATGATTCTTTTTGTGATATTCAAATAACATTGATCATATGATCATTCCTTTATTGTTTTCTATGTTTCATTATGTGTTATAAATATTCACAAGGGTTACGTAAAAGGTCATGAAGATGCTCTCATTTGTTGTGAAGAATAAAATTTAAGATGCAATTTTGACAAGCTTAAATTGACCCCAATTTTCCAAAAAAGAAGGGGACCTTTTATAAGAAATCAAAATAGGTTTTTCTTTTTCAGGGTTAAGGATAATGCTAAGAGGTTCCTTAATATGAACCTGTGTAGAGTAATCATGAATATGGACATGTGTGGTATAAATTGGAGATAGTGTAACTTAAAATAAAAGATATTATCCATGTGAATTTATGTCATAATTGGAAATATTTTTTTATACCTGAGGAAGCATTACTTTGATTCAATGTGAGAGATATTCATAGACCTTTAATGTATCCATTAGGAAGCATTCTAAGGCTTCTATTATATGGAATTGTTATATTTTTCCAAAACATATCGTGATGGAGAAAACTAACCATTATATGTTTTACCCACACATTTTCCTAAATGCGATAATGCTCAAATTCAACATTTCCTTAATTTTGTTAAACTTGCCTATGTCAAGAAATGTAATCTTAGATATAATTAATATTTTTAGTATTTATAAACAACTGTGCTACAAAAGTCAAAAAGGATTATAATTGGTTACAAACAAGAAATACAGGGAAGTGAAAAAGGACCATTGTTATATTTCATGTCTTTCTTTAAGTACTCTTTCTTCAAGAAGAATCTAGATTTAATTCTATATATTGAACCATTTCTAAATTTCCATTACTCTAGATTTCTTCAATATAATTATTTTTCATTAGTCACATATTTTCATACCTGGATATTACATTATATGTTTTAATAGCATGGCTCAAGCTCATATGATCCTACGAAAACTTATCTTTTATTAGGTCATGAATAATACGTGAATCTATTGCACTTATTTTACATTATTTATGAGTTAAAATTATTGGACATAGATATTTCATTTAGCTCATTTAACACATCCACACTTCATTTAAGTTAAGAGTTGAAATATCTTTGTGACTTGCAAACTTTCCTTCTTTGTTCAACTCTTTTTACACATAAGGTCAAGAGTTTATGGTAATTATTCATTTATGTTGGTTATTATATATCTCTCATTAATAATGGTATGATATCCATTATAGTGAAGATTTAAAATAAGTCCAATCACATAAAACAACTTTCAGTATCAATCTTAAAATATGTTTCATTAGGTTCTCATAAAATGCATACTTATATATATCATTTTTCTGTTTCTTTTAAATATTTGAGCATCTTAACATAGTTTCTCAACATATTTTCTCTTGATAATGTGATGATGGAGAAGGCCTCAAGAACCTCTAACTCTTTTTTATAATTTTTTTTGACTTCATAGCCTTTTCAGATTCATATATTCAACTATTTCATTATTTCCTTTGCAACCATGGTGTACTTACACAATTTGTTTGTCATCTTTTGAATTACATCGATATCTATGGTCTACAAAAGTGAAAATCCAATATTTTCTAAATATGCATTGATCTAGGTTGCTTGAATCGATTTTCTCTTCGTTACTTACATATTCTATTATTTGGATATCATGCCATAAATTATAATAGTGTGGTTTCAACTTCCATGATACTATAAAACCTTATATTTGATCGAGCCATGAGTTATAATTTAAGCTCATGCACTCTATTTTATTTACTCATTATATTTCACATTTTTTATGAGTTGTTAATGTTTAGACATACATATTTGATATATCTCTTTTAATAGATATACAATGACTTTATTCTAAGAAATACAACATTTTTTGAATATGCAACAATGCTTAATGAAGGTAAATGTGCCACCTAATAAATTTTATGACTTGTTTCATTTGCTATTCAATATCCCATAATATTCTTTCTACCTTATGTTTAAAAAGAATACTAATTAAATTAGGAAACTTTTAGTAATCTCATGGCTATTTTCGGTAGTAGGATTCACCATGTACTCATAAAAGGTTTATATAGATCTATAACTTTTTCATCTTTCAATTGTTTTGACATCTAGTTAAAACATGATATAAAGGACTCACCTTTATCTCTTGTGCTAAATATTTCTTGCTTTGAAAAATTTTGGTTTAGGGTTTTTAGGTTCATACATTAGTATATTTTATTAGCTCATTATCAAAGTTGATATATCTACATAGTCCCTTAATCATTTTCTAATTATATCAATACACATCATAATCAAGTGACAAGAAATCACTCTCCATTCCTTACTGTTATGATGTTTTATGGATGATTTACGTTTTTTATTCCATCAGTTCTCTCTTTCTAATGCCAATGATAAAATATATGGTTGTTACATCCATGGTGAACTATGAACATTTGTTAAAATATGTACAAAAATAACCCTTATGTCCCACAATATGGTGTTCATTTTAATATGGGGACCCAAAATGATATACATCAGGAAACAAATCTAATATAAATAATACTAATAAGAAAATGTGTTTGCAAAAAGATCATTCTAATATTTTGGCCTTGTATTTTTTGATACCAATTTATGTGATAATAAGGGTGAAACCTTGGTGACGACATCAATCTAAAAGCATAATAATTTTCATGTATTTTCTCATTCATATGTAAATGGTTATTTCCAATATAGCTTCCAACACCTTTGGTGATGGTATAGGTTGATATACGATAATAACCTATTTAATTTTTACATACTATTATATTGCTAAATCTATAATTGCTCCAATAATTTTTGTTTTAGCACATAATGTATTTTAACAATGAGGTATGCTCAATTATATCGAGATTTTATTTGTAATAAAATCATTACTTGGACTATTTACTCAATAAGGAAATACCCTCACATCTAAAGAATATTGATGAGAGATGTCTTTTTCATACCTCAATGGCACACATTTTTAGGATTAATCATGGAATCTCTTATTTTTTAATCTTTATGCTCTACAGATGCTTGGTGATACTTTGAATATATTCTCAATTAAATTTGTATCCCTATCTTTCATTTTGTTCGTATTCAATGTAGTAAATATATGGTTTTAATTGGAATAATATATTAGTTACAAGCCTATCAAGAAACTTAAACCATACTATTAACACTCTCAAACAATGCTATTATCTAAATAATAATTACTTACAATTGAAATTTATTAGATAAATATTTTTGACACTATAAAAAAATCACTAAAATGTATTAAAACATCAACTAAACAATACATGTATATTCACTAAATTAACTACTCCTATTAATGTATTATAATACATATAAAATTATCATTAATATAGTTTTAAGTGTTACAATTAATATTTAAAAACTACAGATATAAAATACTTATTATTATGAAAATAACTTCTCCCTGGCTATGATCTCATCTTCCAAGGGCTTAAGGAAATAGAAACTAGGTTAATGACCCAAGGCGCCTTGTAGACCACTAAGGCACATCTTTAAATATTATATTAATTGTGTGTTTAACATAATTGTTATTTTTACGTGTACTCTAACTTATAGATGAAATAACTTTTATTGTTATCATATTTTCAATTAATTTCAAGTTAAACCAAATTCTAGGAGCTATTTTTAAAAACTTGAGTTGAAGTATTTGTAGAATTTGAGTGCCCCAAGGTTTTTTATGGGGTTGAATTCGTTTATGCATTTAAAAATGTATCTACAACAAAAAATCACAATATTTCTTGATATTTTATCCTGAAATGAAAAAGACTATTTTGTCTATAAATTGGACTACTCCTTGTTTATATAATTAAATATTTTTTAACTCATAGATTTTATTATATTGCTTTGGAAATTTTCTATTCAATATTCTTACACTGCTGAGTCATTTTTATTACTAGATTTATATGGATAATTAATTCAAATGTTAATGATATTTTATGTTAGCACTTTAAATACTTGCCTTTAACACTTAGCTTTCTACTCAATGTTGTCAACAAAATATTTGGTATTATATTTTGATGAAACAATTATGAAGGATAACTATGCACAAAATGACTTGAATTTTGCTTATAGCTAATAAAATTATTCATTAATATAAGGTTGAACCTCTCTATCTAGCACTCTTGCACACATACAGTACATAATTGTTAATCAAAATTTGGAAATAGTGTTTGAAATCAAATTTAAATTAGATAAATATTTAGTAAGATATTTTATATTAGTACATATTAGTTTTATACTAATATTTTATGCATAAGTATTATAAATGTGTTTCAAATTAACACATTGAATACTTATCTTCGACGAGTGAAGATTTTGAATCAACTAAACTCTTACATGTTAGCATGAATGTTTTATCATGGCAATCACATGTTGCAGACAAAATTGTTGATGGAAATGTGAAAATAATAATTTGCTGGCCATTTAATGAACATTTTGGAACACATTGTTCACCCCAACAAATAGTAGGGTGTCATCATGACTTGCCTCACTCCAATTAAAAATTAATGCATAGATTTCAAATTACATCAATGATTCAGGTAGTAGTCATGTGGGACTGGGAAGATGCATTAACCTCGAGTATTTGGGTTTATCACACAATCTTATTCTTGTTTGACTCCTACTCTAAGACATTGTCTTTGAGCTTTCAAGACATAAACATCTAGATCTCTCCACAAATAACTTAAGAGTTTGGTCCCTGCCGCTTTCACCCAACTACCATATTTGTAAGTATTAAACATTTTTTCCAATTTTCTCAATGGTACAATTCTATCCTTTTTAGGGAATCTTCATAACTTTTACAATTTAACTTAACTAACAATTTTCTCATCGGAGCAATGCCTTTCCAACTAGGAAATATAAAGAACCTATAACATCTATGACTAGTGTACTGGAACCTGATCGTATAGATTCCTTGGATGTTGTTGTGTGAGGTAATGATTCTGCTTCCTACAATCACTTCTATCATTTAATAGATTCTAATGAAATATGTAGAAAAATATGTTTAGTCCAAATTTATAGAGCGGAACTATAAAATAAATGCTTACCATTTTTATGATACTTCGGATATCGATATATGTCTCCATTACCTCCTCATCATGATAAGAATAAAAATTCTTCTATTATCTCCTTCTTGATTTATTCTATTTTTAATGAGGTAATTTCTCTTTTGGGTTATTGTTCTCCGTTGATTTCTTCCATTACTCTAATTCTCTTTTCAAGTATGACAAAAATACTTTCTGCAATTGAAATTTGAGACATACATTTAAAAATTGAATGCTAAACAAATAATATAAGAAAAATCCTCAACATGGGTACTTTAGTGAATCCTATAGATCTTTCCATATACATTGAAAGTGTAATTGGAAGATAATTGCAATTTCTACTCAGAAACAGGAAAAACTAATGATAGTCACAAGGGGTACCTTGTGGAAGGCATTGATTTTGGTATTTTCATAGAATCCAATCAACATTGCAATACATATAATCAAATTTAGAAAAACATATCTATACTTTGATAATTTTAGTGCATCCAGGGATAAATTGGAAAAAATCATATTGTTTTATAAAATATGAGAAATATAAAATTAATTTTGTGAAAGAATAAGTGTAATAGATTAAATGGGCTTGACACGCCAACATTAAGGCCCCAAGTGATCTACAAAATATATGTCATTATCATATTATCTAATGGGAGAATTATGATTACTAATCCATATCATTACCATAGATTGACTCCCATAAAATGCTCTTTCGGTCAATGTCAATAGTCAAAATATCATTTACATAATACTCAACATTTTTTATATTCCCTTCTAATGGAATTTAATTTGAAGGAGCTACACATGATTCACCTCTACCTTGACTATGTTAAGCCACTTTAAGTATATATAGGTTATAGTTAATGTGTTAAGTATTAAAGTTGATGTGTGTTGTGACTTCTTAGGAGTTACAATGTCTTTATCATGAGATTGTACTGGGTGGGGGAATAATTTCTAGAATTCAATGTGTTAAAGATCATGGTGCACTATGGTTTACCTAATTTTAGGGTTTGTATGTTAAGGATTATAGAGTAATCAATGCCATTTTTTGTAATGGTAATAGTTGTTAGAGGTGGCTTTCTGAAGATTTGGTTTACCCAATTTTAGAGTTTGTATGTTAAGGATTATAAAGTAATCAATTTCATTTTCTTTTAATGGTAATCATGCTTAGAGGTGGAATTGTGGAAGAGTTTGTAATTCTCTAAGAGTACTAGTGGTCACAATAAATTAAAGGTTATATGGGTTATAGGACATCACGGTTTTTTGGCATTCATAATGCCTTTTGGTGAAGGGATACATATTGTATTAAACAGTTAGTGGAAGCTATTATATAGCACAATAGATATGAATATCTAATAATAAATTTATTATAATTAGAGAATTCAAAGATAAATATATTAATATATTTATTTTAAAAGCAAAATATTATTGGGAAACTGAGTGGATGCTTCCATATGATTTCCCTCATTGTTGTAATCGTACAACTAATGGACCATAGAAAAACAAGCCCTCAAAGATTTAGTAACTAGGGCTTTTCAAAGGGTCGGGGTTTTGCAACACTCTTAAAAATATTGAACAAAATTAAGTTATCCATAAATTTGAGACAAATAATCTATTTATATAATGTAGCATTCAAAATTTAATAATCTAAAGTTATTTAGAAAAAATATAAATTAATTGTCTTTTTATTATTAATTAAAATACTATCAAATTCCATATGACTTGAGACTTTTATATTATAGGAAAGTATTATTAATCGATTATGAATTCTTATTATGGAATTTTTTTTTTAAGGAACCATATTATTTTAAAAATTTTTACTAATAGAAAAATAAACAAATAATTATTAATTCCCTTCGTTGAGATTCATACTTTTGTGAATTCCTTATCATTATTCAAGACGACATTGAGATGTTGTGTAGATAAAGTTTAAGAGGACATCCACGGTTTAGGCCGCTTATACAGACATTCACCCTTTGACACCCTTTGAATTGAAGCGTTAACTTTGTGCATTCATGCAAGTAATCGCTGTTTTTATTATTATTATTATTTCACCAATAACTTTCTAAGGGTTCTTTAATTTTTTTTAAGATTTTTTTTTTCTTTTAAATTTAACTTTTTTTTCTGCAACATTGTAGAATGCAGTTAGGAATCTGCTTTCCAAATTTAGCTTTTAACATTTTGCATTTCAAAAATTTAATAAATTTAAATAATATGTTTTAAATTCAACAATTGGATTTTGCTTAAAACTGAGAGAAATATTCAAGAATGCAAATTTTGCTTTTCTAAACATTTAAAACTATAATTGGTATTTTCTAAATTTAAGCTTTGGATGTGTTTAAAACTGAGAGAAATATTCAAGAATGCAAATTTTGCTTTTCTAAACATTTAAAACTATAATTGGTATTTTCTAAATTTAAGCTTTGGATGTGTTTAAGAGCTAAAAGCTGTTATGTTTTTGCCTTTAATAATGTGATACAATTGTATAGCAAAAAGCAATTTTCAAATTAACATTTCCGTAACTATCCTTAGAAAACTTGTAGGGTTAGTATCTCATACCAAAGTTTAAAAAATACTCTGAAGCAAACTCATGTGATGTACTATCCTTAGAAAACTTGTAGGGTTAGTATCTCATACCAAAGTTTAAAAAATACTCTGAAGCAAACTCATGTGAACGTCACATGAGAAAGTTATAAATAATAAAAAGTATTTATTGCTCAGCCACCCACCTGTAATTTGTTATAATCTCTGACAATAAAGCCACATATTCCACTCGAACAATGGCTGGTTCGTTTGTTTTAGTCAAAGTTGGTTATATTCTCTCACAAAAGCAGCGTTTGTCAGTGTATAACACTCCGGTATGTATGGGCGTGTGTTAGAACATAAGCATGAATGTCCAACAAGAAAACATCTCATAACACTCGGAGTCGATGAAACGTTCAAAAGGGCGTGACAACTACATATACTCGGTAGCGCCGGGAATATACTCGCAGTATTTTTGTCCTCATCTATCTATATTCAGATTGGTAAGTTTGTGTGGTTGGTTTGAGTCTGAGTAAGTCTGTTGTTTGAGTATGTTGATCTGTGCGCCACACTCATGCCATGTTTATGTCGATGGCATTATTCAGATTGGTAAGTTTGTGTGGTTGGTTTGAGTCTGAGTAAGTCTGTTGTTTGAGTATGTTGATCTGTGCGCCACATTCATGCTATGTTTATGTCGATGAAATTGAATTCCATTTATATGGTATGATTATAAGTTCTGTTATCGCATCGAATTTTATTTAAAATATTACAAGTTTAACTATGTGTTTATTTTTTTTTTATCGTTCGTATCGTGTTCATGTCATCCTATGTTGCAGGAGGATGATAATGTTGATTTCTTCACTCAGCTAAATAGATTTCAATATAATGCAAGCCCTTCAACATCCTTTACCAGCCGAATTCGAGATACAAGTATGTAATACCTTCTATATCAACTAAATTCAATATTTTATGAATAATAGTTTTCATAAACATTATCACGTTTTCCATAAACATGTTCAGTATATTTAATCAGTTTTTACGTTCTTATGGTATTTTTATCTAATTAACTCTTTTATTATTCTTTATCGGTGTTTAATTAAATCTTTATTTGTTTCATGCACTTTTAACTAGCTTATCCGTGTTCAGTTAAATTTTTATTGGTTTCATGCATATTTAACTACTACCTTATTTAACTACTATGTAAAAAAATGCTTAACTTAATTACAATTTAACTCTCATGTACCATCCAACTTAATTACAATTTTCACCTGATTACAAGATATCAAATATTATTAAGCTTCATTTCAAATTTTTGTTCTAATATATTAAAGGTCCATATCAAAACTTGTCTATTACAAGATTTAACTCTCCTAGCGAATTACAAGATATATAATATTATTGAGCTCCATTTCAAATTATTGTTTTAATATATTAAACGTCAATATCAAATTTGGTTTATTAAAAAAGAATATTTACCTTTGCCTTTGCTATAGCATGAGTATATAAATATTTTTTCACAAATAAACTTCAACGAAATATGTCCGTAATATTCGAACTTAAATCTTGTTGTATAGCGTGAGCCTATAAATATACATAAATCTCATTGTACTGGATTCGACACTCATCCCCGTGAAGATAAAGCACCTGTAACAGCTGTTCTCTAACTTTGAAGGGCATCATCTCCCCATAATTCCTGGCTGTGATGGATAGGATTTATGGATAATTCCTTCTGAAATGCAGAGCCCTTGTTTCGAAGTATTGTTTCTAATTATTTTTCTTCAAACTATAGATAGCATTTATTTATATTTATATTACGCTATACTTTTGTTCACAGATTTGAAATTTTTAGCAATTTATTATGGATTTTTATGTAGCCTCACCCCAATCACAATTAGTCCTCATCCATCGCTATCCATTAAATTTTCTTGGCAGATATAAATAACAATAACAACACAAGCTGAATGGTTACAATTTCGAAACACCATTCTTTTATGGTATCATGGTGATCGATTAGTTGAAACAAAGCGCTGAGAGGTGCATATAGTGGTGATCAATTAGTTGAAACAGAGCGTTATACCGCTTAAATTATCTTAATTGACCTTTAGATTAGAAATACATCTTAATAGCAACGGTATTGAAAACAATGAGAACAGCGAAAGCTATTTGCAATTACCTTTGCGACTACATCAAACCATAGGATATGCAATTATCTTTGAGAAGATGCGTGGTGGCGTTCCATCGTACTTACGTCTTCTGAAGTTTTAGCGTGTTTGAACGTTATTTACATGCGGTGGTCTTCAGAATTTATGTCTTTGGCAATTGTGTTTTTGTTTTATTTTAGTTTTCAAAGATTTTATATAAGTAATATATTAATTTTAGATAGTTTTAGATATTGACTAATAAACATTGAGTTAGGTTTGTTATGGCTAAACCACGTTTGTTTGATATAGTTATATAAATTTATTTAAAATTTTATTTGGCTTACTATTATTTAAATGTATTTTTTTTATATAGATTGTTTGGATTAATATTTATGTATTTTGATTATGTGAAATTATCACTATAAAGGAAAATATAGAAATATTGTTTTTTCTTTTTATATGTTTCTTAGGAGGATGAGGAGGACGAGGAGGGGGGAATGACGTGGAGGAGGAGAAATAGGCAGAGGTTGAGAAGTAAGCGGAGGAGGTGGGGCAGCAGGAAGAGGCAGAGGAAGAGGAGGAAGAGGACATGCGGGAGGAGGCTAAATAGGTAGACAAGAAGGGAAAGGAGGAGGAGCGTGGGAGGTGGGGAGTAAGAGGAAGGAAAGGAGGGGGAGCGGTGGGATAGGAGGTTGAAGAAGTGGAGGAGGAGGAGAGGTGGATGGCGAAGAGTGGGAGAGGGAGGAAGAGTGAGGGAGGGAGGGGTAGGAGGAAGGGAGGAGGCAAGGAGAGAGGAGAAGGTGAAGGTGGGGAAGGTGGGAGGAGGCAGAAGGGGGGGAGGCAGAAGTGGAAGTCGTAGAGGACAGAGGAGGAAGGTGAGGGGAGGGGAGGAGGATGGGGGATGCAGGGGAGGAGCGGGTGCGTGGTGAGGAGGAGCAACGAAGGGAGCGGTAGGATGAGGGAGGAGGCGGGGAGAGATGAAGAAGGTGGAAGGTGGAAGGGGGGGGAGGATGCAAAAGGGTGTGAGGCACAAGTGGAGGTGGGGGAGGTCAGAGGAGGCAGACAGGGGGAGGGGTGAAGAAGGATGGGGATGCACAGGAGGAGTAGCTACACGTTGAGGAGGAGGATTCTAGGAGGGGGGATATGTGAGGATGAGGAGGATGCGGGAGAGGGTAGACAGAGGAGGAGGAGGCAGGGGTGTGGGGAGGACAAGGAGTAGGAGGAAGGGCAAGTGAAGGAGGAGGAGAGCGAGTGGAGCAGGAGGATGGAGAGGAGGAGGGGGAGTCAATGGGATAGGAGGGGGAGGGAAAGATGTGGAGGCAAAGGAGGGGGGGGGGAGGAGAGGGTGGTGGGGGAGGAGATGGAGGGGGAAGATAGGGAGCAAGAGGGGGAGGAGAGGGAGGAAGGGTGGGAAGCAGCGGGGTGAGTAGGGAGAGGAGACGAGGGGAGAGGCGAAAGAGGAGGCGGGGGAGGAGGCAGAGACATAGAGGGGGGAGGTGGAGGTGGACAGGGAGGGGGAGGTGGAGGCGCAGGAGGAGGTGGAGGAGGAGGAGGAAGAGAAAGCAGGTGAGGACCTGGAGAAGGAGGAGGGGGTGGAGGGGAAATAGGAAGAAGAGGTGGAGAGGAAGAAGAGTAGGAGGATGAGGTGGGGAAAAGTCGTAAGGGCAGGGGCTCAAAAGGGTGCAGGGGAGTAGGGGGAGGAGGCAGAAGAGGTGGAGAAAGAATAGGTAGAGGAAGAGGTGAAGGAGGCGAGGAAGGAGGAGGGACAAGAGGAGGAGGGTGAGGAAGCAAGAAAGGAGGTGGAAGAGGTGTAGGGAGGGAAGCAGGAGGAGGAAGAAGAAGTGCAATGAGAAGAGGTAGAGGAGGGGCTAAAGGAGGGATGAGGGAGGAGGAGGGTGAGGCAACATGAGAGGAGGTGGAAGAGGCATAAGGGGAGGAGAGGGTGGGGGAATAAGGGGAGTGGGAGGAGTCTGGGAGGGAGGGGAAGGAGGTGGAGGGAGAGGTGGAGGCAAGGGAGGGGAAGAGGAGGCAAGAGAAGATGCAAAAGTGGTGGAGAGGAGGTGGGGGAGGAGGAGGAGGAGGCCAAGCCGGAGTAGGGGGAGGTGGAGGGAGGTAGGGTAGTTGGAGGAGCATGAGGGCGAGGCGGAGCTAAGAGAGGAGAGGGGTGGCGATGGGGAGGAGGAGGAGGATGAGGAGGAGGGGGAGGAGGAGGAAGAGAACATGGGGTTGGAGGTAGAAGAGGTAGATGAGGAGGAAGATGATGTGGGGAATAAGAATCACCTATAAATACCTAGATTTAATAGTTTAGAAACTATCTCCTTAAGGAAGTTTGTTTCCCTTTTATTTGTAATGTTACAGTTTTCCTTATAGAATTACAAAATTAGTTCCACAAATTATTTCATAATCTTTCATAATTTTTTTCACATAATTATATGTTCATAAATGATTACATACTTATAAATACTCACC
>APFE031623280.1:2301-14766 GCA_000404065.3 Pinus taeda
ATCATGATCAAACTCTCATTCCTACTCATAATCATAATTCGTTTTCTAATTCACAAGTTGGAATTCAAAATTTTTCAAATTCCATAATTCTGGCCTATCCTTGTGAAAATGAAATCATTTCAAAACAATCCCAATTGTGCTGTAACATTAGTTGCACAAATAGTGATTTCATTTTAGTTTTTATTTCACAGTTATTTTGTTTAAATTTAGATTTATTTTCTGATTTTATTTTTCAAAATTTTCACACTTTTCGCTGGCATATTGAACACCTTACTATCAAACACTCAATTGATGCATTGCCCGATTGGGAAATCGAATTTTCATATTATAATCATGAGCATCAAAAGATATTAATATTCCAATTTAAATCAATGCTAATGTTTCATCAAGAGCTTCTATCTTTTCAAAGGCAATGTCAACAAGAGAATGTATTTTTGCAATCTGGCCAGCAATTCAATTCAATTAATAATTTTCCATTTCATTTGAAAGGATTCCATCCATTTTTCATTGACTCATTTGAAAATTGTTTGGAAATTTTTCCTTCAAGGAACATTGTCAATAATTTAACATTTGTACATAACACTAACAAATTTTTTCAGGCCTTTGAATTTAAAAACTCATATCCACAATTCGGCCTGTCATCTCCTCTTTTGAATGTTTCCCAATCATTAATAGAAATCCATCCAGATTTTTCTGATCCAATTGGTATTAAATTGGAAAGCAAATTTCAAGAGAAGGAGATTTTAATCAACTCGCTAACAATAACTGTACATTTTGATTTCATATTTAATTTTCTTAGTTTAATTAGATTTGTATTTTTATTACTAACATTTGAACTGTACATAAACACAGGAATAAAATTGAGAAAATGGCTACACTGGAAATATGACTATACCTAGTTATTTTCATGTATATGGTTAGAATAGGAGTAGAATTAATTTAGTTAGCTTGTTTTATGTAGTTAATTTATTTGCAATAGTTCTGTAGATTAAAAAATAAAACAAAGCAATGAGTCTTCTCATACATCTTCAGTGAAAACATTTTTTCCTTATCAGGAAATTTTAATTCTTGCTTTCCTCTTTGAAATTTTTCATAGCGATATCTCTACTCTGCCTATTTTGAATAATGTCCTGATTAAATTAAATTAAAGTTGCATTTGATATCGACTACCTCAAAGCCACTTTTCTTTATTTCGAGATTTCCTTCTAAGATTTTCTTTTGAAATTTATATGGTAAGGATTTGAGGATATAAAAGCTTCATGATCCCATTATCCCATGAAATGTATGACTGTCTATGATAAACTTAATTCTAATTCAATCATTATTAGTCAGTCTAACCTGTCACGGTAATCATATGAAGTTCATATTATCTTCCTCGGAATTTGCCAAATGCTGATCTTAAGGATGCCCATTTTGCCGAGTGCACACATTTAAATCTGTTTTGATATTCTTCTACAATTAGTGGCTTAATCTCATTCTAATCTTTAGTCTATTATCTGATGCTGTAAAACGCATCATGTTTATTTACTAAAAGCATTATTGAATAGTCACTATAACAATACAGATTTTTCTCAAGATTAATTCGGAAAGAGCAGAGGTAATAAATTGTTGTTTCGCTTCGAAAAGGAAGCATAGTTTCATATTTATTTCTGGTAAATTTTATATTCCATAAACATGAATGATTGATTTCATTTAGGCTGATTGCACACTTAGATTTAGAATAAATAATGAGATGATTTTAATCAAAGGAAAAATTTGAAGATTTATCAGGTAAAATTTACAGACGAATTCCTTTCAGGTACGCATTTATAACTTTATTCTCATCCATTATTAATTCACCTTTTCCTTAGTTTATTTTTTATTTTTGCTTTGTTTTATTTGTAGGTTTTTATTTCTTTTCAAAAACTTGAAGTAAGCAGCAAAATCATTTCAAATTTGCAAACAGGTTCAGGTAAATTCAATTCTGATTCATTAGAATTCAAGCATTTTCGTAGCTTTGCTTTCATTCATTAGAAAACCAAATTAAAATTTCAAGAAATATCATAAGACCATTCGCATCACAAGATTTCATCGGAAGTAGTTCTTAGTATTTCTTTTGATAACAAATTGTTCATCAAAGACCTCCGATGTATTATCTTACTCATATGCCATATTGCATTTCGCATATCGGAGCTTTCCAAGTGAAGTATACTTCCATGAACATGAATCGCCGATCTCCGATAATCGACTTTACCGATATTGCGATAAACACATAATTCGGGACCCGATATGAAATTCAAATCAAATTCATAAAATATCGCATCCGTTCAATCGCAATAATGGTAAGAACATAACTTTAAAAGGACCGTTGTCTCGGATCCGATATGTTATCAAATTTTCATCATAAAATTATCGGGTCCACTCTTCATCGCAGATCGGCATATTGAGAATTGTTATATCGTGCGCTTAAGATTGCCGATCGCGATCGCCGATTAGTTATGTCATTCATCGCATCGCCGATATCGCAATCGCTTCCTTGCAGTTTTATTTATGGCTGATATCTCGGATCCGATATGTTATTGAAATCCCATCATAAAAGTTATCGGGTCCGCTCTTCATCGCATATCGGCATCGCAAAAAAATATACTGTGTTACATCGGGTACCCAAAGTTTCCCGATTGCCGATTAAGCTACATCATCCATCGCATCGCCGATATTGCAATCGTTTTATCACATTTTTACGCTCACATCACTTCTCTGAATCTACAATGTGCATTTTTCGATGTGGGAAGCACGATGCAATTGATTCTCCGATCTCCGATATAATATTTCTTTAATGATGTGATCGCTTCATTTCATTGCACATGTTCTTATCAGCAATTTGCCATTGCAATCTCCGATGCAGTAGCTTCCAATGCATGCCTTTGAGCCATTAACATTTAATCGATATATGGCATAAGCAACAAAAGTGAAGTCTTGCAAATTAAAATTCAAGCATGGTGAAGAGACATTTGATGCGAATCATCCGATACAACGATGTGTTATTATAAAAGCTAGCTTGGGTAATAATTATGGTAAGAAAGCAGTTAATGACGAATTTGCAGTAAATTTAAATCATTTTGATACATTTCAGTTTCAAATATATAAGTCCATAATTTAAAATGGAATTCGAGACCTCTCTATTTTCATATGTAAATTTTATCATCTTGGATTTGGTCTTGATTTTATATATGAAACTAATAATATTTTGAGAAACAGTCATTACTGCAAATTCTCATTTCTGATGCATTTGTTTTAATTTCAACTCCCTTGAGCACTAGGCATTTCATCTTTACATTTTACTGCTTGCTTTAGTGTAAATAAAATAAATAATGATTTTGGGTTACAGAATTTTGGTTAGTTTGACTTCTTTATGTTTTTAATGTTAAATAAAATAAGAAGTGAGCTAGTTTGGAGAAACTGATACCTTTCAGGTAAGATCAAAAGCAATAATCCAATGCTAAGATTCATGTACCCACTTTCATTAATTTCCATTTCATCACTCTAGTTTCATTTTTGTTTTTAAATTATGCTTATATAAAACTCTGTTTTGCAGCTCTTCATAAAAAATTTCAATCTTCTGCCGAATCAGATTTTCAAGGTCTTATACTCTTCTACTGGCTTTATTTCAAGAAGCAGCGATAATCTTCGTCAAAACAGCTACACCAGGGAATTTCTGAACCTTTAGTTTGTTTCTTTAAGCATTCCTTTTTAGAAAATGATTAAGATGATGCTTAGAAATAAGAAGATTCATATCAAGCATAAACTATTCATTGTGGTTGAATTTTACAATCACTGTTATCTAAAAGCCTAAAACATTCACAACTCTACAAGGTATGTTTTTCTAAATCTCAACATAAGAAGGAATGATTACATGCTTATTTTCTTTTTCTTCATATTGTTGGAGACATTGGTATAAACATTCTTGTTTGAGTTTATCTTGCGAAACTTGGATTTTCCTTTCCATTTTTAGAGATTTCTTTGTTTTATTTTTGTTCACTGATTTCTTTTCTCATTGTAGTATAAGAATTCTTTTCCTTCGGATTTTAGCTTTGATTTTGGTGACTTTGCCATTATTTATATGGAAGACCTATTTGTTACTTAACAATAGTCAGGATACGTGGAGAAAAATTGTTAATAGTCATCTATTAGCTTTTTCTTAAATCTCTTAGTAAAGTTTGATTTTCTTATTATAAAGGTAGACATACTTAAGGAAGAAATTACCAATCAAGAGAAGCTGGCAAAGTATCATAAAATCTGAAAATTTCTTTTTCATCAAATTGTAATCATTTTGAGATTTCAAAATTTTATTAAGATCTTTCAAAGTTTTATTATCATCAAGAAAAGTTATTTATAACCAAGTAAAGACACTTTACAGCAAAGCACCTTTAACTCTGAAATTGTCATTCTTAACTCTTAAGGAGTCAATGATTCTCCCTGTCCCAAAGAGTCTTGTTTTTCTAGAGAATAATCCAGAAATATATTTAAACTTAAAAGGTAAGAGGTCTCATCGTGAGCCTGCTTACCATGATCATAGGGGAAAAATAGGCTGGCATTACCAACACTGCTAAACAAACCAGGGTAATGGCTTATGATTGCAAACAATTATAAGATAAGGGGTCTCATCACGAGCCAGCTTGTTCAGTCCAATTTTAACCAGTGAATGACATTGTCAACTATCTAGCTACCATACTAGGACAATGGCTTTTAAGATTTAATAAATAAAAAAATAATAAAAAAATAAAAATAAATAAAATAAAAAAGTAATACATATATAAATGGATTTATCTCTAGGTCAATAATTCTTGAAAAGAAGGGATTCTGAATCATTGATGATTGAAAAGGTAACCCTGCCGAGACTATAGATGTTTGCTGGCAGCAGTGGCTCTACCTATGACAAACGAGTATATTTTGAAAGCTAAGCTGTAAAGTGACCATTGCTTTATCTCTACAACTAAATAAAGACTGATATAGAATTTTGAAATATTTTAATTTATGAGGAATTAAAAAAAAAATTACAGTTAGATGATTCTTGCTTTTAGTCAGACTAATGAACCTAGTCAAGCATTTCATGCAAAATTTTCTCTTCTTTAATTATTTTTACTTTAATTTTAGGAAAATCTCATTCATAACAAAGAGAGATAACTGGTTCTTCTCCCGTGTGTCGCCATTGTTGTGGTAAAAAAACACAACCCCCCCATTATTGATGCGTCCACTTCGAATAATGGGGACCCTTTCTATTAAAATTTGGCCAAATACTTTTTTGGATTTTTATTTTAGTTGATTGCCCTACGCTTTCGTTAATTTTTAGTTTTCTTTGGATTCTTGTTTTGATTGCTTTGTTAGAATCGATTTTTTACAAGCTTCCCATTAACGCTTGTTTCGCCTCATTTGGTCAACTGGTTTGAAAATGGCACTCCTTTGAAGTCTCATCATTTATCTAGCCTGGGTTAAAAATGTATAAAATGTACAATATTGCATTTTGTAAATAAATTAGTTCAATAAGTCATAATATTTAAATATTAACCCGTAGCAAGTTTTTACTAACATTTTTTATTTTTTAGTCATGCAGCCAAAATTATTAATTATCGGGGTTCTAAGAAATTCACTCTAATTTCCAAATCAAATCCTAAACTCAAAAACCCAAACATTCAAGTGGTTGTAGTTTAGATAATTTCACAACTTAATTAAAATTCATTAAAATAAAATCAAAACCAAAATAAAAAATAATATTAAATATAAATTTAATTAATTTAATTAATATAATTAATTAATTAAATTAAAATTTTAATATAAAAAATAAATAAATAATATATAATCGCATCAGAGGTTTTATTCGGAACATATTATAAAAAACCCCGACATTACACCATACCCCCGATGCGATATCGTGTCGGAAGTCTTGTTCGCAATGAATTTTACAAATCCTCGATGCACACCATAACACCCATAACCCCCGATGCGATATCGCATCGGGGAAGTTCACTTGACACAAGTCTATCAACCCGTCCATCCTCTGATTCGCCGATGCGATGGATCATGACGCATTAACTCAAGTCGCATTAAAACTTTGGTATTTGATTTCAAGTTTTCGAATCACTCATACATATGAGTGAAGTGAGGAAGGGTAAGTAATATAAGGTAGGTATATTAGTTTAAAGATATAATATAATATATCAAATTAATTTTTTAATATTTTAAATTAGTTAATATATATTAATTAATTAATGAATTTTAATTTAATCAGATTAATTAATTTATGATATTTAATTAATTTGATTAATTCAGATTTAAATATCATTTAGAATTAGTTTTTAATTAGATTTAATTTGTTTATAAATAGTTAATTAATTCCCTGGATGCGGGTGACAGCAGAGCCTGGGAGGACGAGCCACATGGCTCCCATGTGACACACCATGCGACGAACCATGCGGATTAATTCCCCTAGCTCATCAGCCGTCAAAGAGTCAATTAGGCGGGGTGGTAGCTCAGGGCATTCATTGCCGGCATGGTTTACAGGATGGCGGAGCTTGGAGGGCGTTCAGAACACTGGAGTGGTATTATATATCTGGACGGGGACTACATCAGGCCACTGTTTCATGAATTTAACTGTCAGGCTGGAGTTTGGAGGCCGAGAGCTCCGCTGTGGGGAAAATCCTGTCGCTGGTCAAGGAGCACGCCATCACAGGCGGCCCTCAAGGTCGGCTCTCAGCACCTCGTTAGTGCCACAGTTCGCAGAGGAACAATCTCAGAGGTTCGGGAGGCAAACTCTGAGGGAGGAAGGGAGCGGTCTGAGGCACAGAAGAACAGCGAAAGGACGCTGCCTGAGTCAAGGGTGGCCAATTCAAAGGAGAAGGAGGAGATTTGGGAAGCTTTGGGGAAGGTTACAGAGGAGCACCAAAACAATTTGCAGGGGGTGGACGAACCATCCATGGCCAAGATTTGCAACCGGCAGCCATGTCGGAGGGGGTCAGGTCGGGGCTCGGGCAGGGGTCGTGGATGAGGAGGTGCAGACAGAGAGCACCACCATTGTTGCTGTAGATTCTGTCATCGTCGAGCTGGGGTCGCGCCTCTTCTTGCTGAGCAATATGTGGAAGTCAGCGGGGCGAACGTGGAGGGGCCAGCCCTCCCGGCATTTGGTTCAGTGGTCTTCACCCTGGGGAAGGCGGGAGACCCTCATGGAGTCATGGCGCACGTCTCTGTGCTCTTCACACAAATCCCTGAAGCAGAGGGCGAGGGGACACCTCCAGGAGGGGAAGATCCTCCCCCGAACAACCCTGGTCATGAACATCCCTTGCCACCTCCATCAATCGAAGTCACGACCTCAAGGCAGACGGTCATGGACGACCCCTCCACCTCCCAGTCAGCGAGGGTTCCAGACGCTGCCAAGTGGGCAGCCATGTGGGAGGGTATTCCTGAGGGGCAAGGGTGGTGCACAATTGAGGAGGAGAAGCCCCCTGGGGAAGTATAACCCTCTGCTGCAAGCTCCAGACATGGCCAAACCCTCCCAATTCAGGTCTACTCAAGTTTAATGTTGTTTTTCATGGTTCGGGTCAGATTTCGTTCTCGTTTCATGTAATTTTTGATAAATGTCTAGTCTGTAGTGTCATGGTAAATGTCTGTGCGTCGGATATTAGCGAACTCAAACAGGCCAGAGAAGACAGCCCCTGCGTGGGCAGGATCAGTTTTGGGCCTCAGTCCAGTCATTTTGTCATTTTGGGACCTGTTTAATGCCTTTGTCGGCCTCTCAGAGGATTTCTTGATGAATGCCTCCCCTGCGTGGGAGATTTTTGGGTCGGTCTGTTTCATCCATGGCATCTCAGACGGCCATGGAATTGCTTTTAAGTCCAGCTACTATGCATGTAATTTCTCTCTTGTACATATAATAGATATTTAGACTTTTTACCGAGAAAAAAAAAATAGTTAATTAGATATTAGTTAGTTAGATTAATGATTAACAATTAAATTAGAAACTAATTTAGGATTAGATTTTTAATTCAAATTCTGATTTTTAGCCCAGCAACAGAATTTCCAGATTCATGCCAAATTTGACTCATCAACTTTGGAAGCACATAGAATGAGTTTTACTTGGCCAAATGAGGCCCAGGACGGCTCATTGGAAAGAAAAAATCAAGGAGAACATTTTGGAGGAGGTTTCATTAACAGATTTAATCATTTATTGGGTCAAAAATCAGGCAGAAGATCAAGCTCCGAATTTTGAAAACAAAATCAATTTTCTGAGTTATTTTCTTCATTTTCATTTGTCCAAAACCTGTTCTAATTGAAGATCCATTGGTTAATCATATCTCTAGCCAATTAAACCATCCCAGGCATCAAGAGAAAGTTTATATTTTATTTTTTTATTTAAAATTTTGATTTGATTTGATTTAAATGCCAGCAATGCCATGATTGATTTTATTGTTGCATTTTAATTTATTTTGATTTCTTTTTGCAAGAAAACAGTGGAAAGAATATGGAGAAAAAGATCTCAATCAATGAGAAGGCTCCAACAATTGAAGATCAAGATTTTTGAGCAAATAAAATTGGATTTAATAGATTTCTCTTCAAAAAACTCTTCTCTCAAGAATTCCTTCACAAATATTATAAATAATAGATTGCAGAAAGGAATAAGGGGCTACTCTCCTCTCCAATTTTAGACTTCTGAAAGCACTACTGTAATACGAATTTAGATTTGTAGGAGGGAGGAGAGAAAATCTCAGATCTGGGGATTATTGAGGATTTTCCCTTTGTATCTTGAATTATGTATGAGGGGAAGAGTTTGCACTATTGTGGCTCTAGTTTTGAAGACAGAAGTTCAAACAATGTAAAGGGTTGTTGGAGACCAAGGACAGAGAAATGGATGCAATAAATTGGTATTTCTAATACTATTGTTTCAAATATCAGTTTTAATTTTATGGTGACAGGAATGTGTCATTTTATTCATGTTTGTGCACTATTATCAATATGGGTAATTTGTCTCAATCTTGTTATTATGTATCTCTGTTTTTTATGGATTAATTTCTCATTTTTGAGTAACTACTTACTCTGAAATCTGTCTTATGGAACCGATCTATTGAATGATAATGTGTTGTGAACTATTTCCACATATCATTATTCAATTATTGGATTTATTGATTTGATAATCAATATCTTTTTTGTGAACTACTTCCTGGAATGTTATTCGTTTATTATTTCAAGTTTTAAGGTCTCAATAGAATGTGTTTTGGTAACCATAATATCAGTTAATTGAACTACTTCATTAACTTGATATTCATTATAAACAAGACATATTTAAATCCCAATATTTTGATTATCTTGCTCTTAGTTGGGTTAGATCTATATTTGCCTAATTAAGATAGGATTTAGATTAGTTTCTTTTTCTTGCATCATAGAATAAGCTTGCATTTAGAGTAAATTCTACATTCTTTTAAGTCCTCTTCTCAAAGAGGCAAAGCTTTAGTTGTGGCTTGGCTGAACCCAAATCATCTTAAGGGTCATTCTCTTTCCTGATCAGCAAGGAAAAGTGATCTGATATCCCTGTCTATTGGTAGATAAAGATACATCATAAACCAATAACAATAGGGAGAAGGTAACTGGACCTAGTTTAACCAGTCGGAGCCACCACACCAAACGGAAAAGGAGCTGCTTTAAGGTTCGGACCGGGTGGTTATCCCCCATTGTTGTTGCAGCGATTTTCGAGGCATCAACATTTTTGGCGCTAGAAGGAGGGCCTGAGATTTTTTGTCTATTAGAGTCTTTTCAATTTTAATATTTTA
The DNA here is from genome assembly GCA_000404065.3 of Pinus taeda. Lineage (NCBI taxonomy): Eukaryota > Viridiplantae > Streptophyta > Pinopsida > Pinales > Pinaceae > Pinus > Pinus taeda. Next base: position 12,096 of record APFE031623280.1, read on the forward strand.
TTTATTGCAATGGCTCCTCTCAAACTTCCAATTTGGAGTTGTATCCATGGACGTGCATCTTCAAACACTCCACCCGAAGTGGTAAGACTCTTGTCTCAGGCAAAGTTTAATGGTAAGAGAAATACTTCTGCTTTTAATCATGTCTTTCAATTTATTCAAAATGTTTCAAAATATGATTTTCAAGGAATTGATGAAGGCATCTTATGCAGAATCTTTACTCTCACATTTGTGGCAAAAGCCAGAAACTGGTGTAAAACTCTTCTAGTTGCTTCAATTCACAGTTGGCATCAATTTGTTACAATTTTCATTTCTAAATTTGACGGCTACGATTATGAACAGGTATGTGAAGAAATTGAATATCTACAAAGGTTTGAAAATGAGTCTGTTAATGATTTTAATAGTCAATTTCATTTGAATTGCTTAAGATTTAAAGACGAAGATAAACCTACGGAAGAAGAATCATTAGATTGGTTTGAATATATTTGTTCTCTTACAACCATTCCCAATCCATATGAAATTGATTCAAGCTTTGTTCCATCCCCTTCTAATATAAATGAGAATTCCATAATGGGTGTACAAATAAATGGTGATGAAGAGGTTTCACAAAGCTTGGAAAATATTTCCATTTAAATGCAAGAAGACGACAACAACAATTTTGGAGAAAAAACCGCCTTGAAATCTGAAAGCTATTTTGAAGTAAATTCGGAAAATCAAATAGCAAATCAGCAAGTACAACCAGCAATCAAAATGCAAACTGTTGTACAAATTTCTGAATTTCTCCATGATGAGCAAATGCCAAAATCAGAGAAGAAAAGCAGCGTTCTTCAAGAAAGCATACGCACGAAAAGGAATGATCTCCAATCTGAAATTTACAATGAGCATAATGCACAAGAGTTCTCAAACAGAGACAGTTTTAAATGCATTGTTTCAGGTTCACATTTTTCCCTTTATCCTGATATTTTTAATGATAGTAATTTTTCCCCTCTTGATATCAATGATATTTCAGAAATTAAAGAGGATGATTTAAATTAATTACCATTAAATTTTTATCAAGATAGAGAAGCAATTATTGATCATTCTTTTGCACCAATGAACATGAAATTCTTGTTCTTCCTTGTTTGGATATATTGGATCAGATAGAAGGGAATTGTAGAGAATATTGTGAATTCATTTATGATAATTACTTTGACAGTGAGGATGTTGATTTCTATTATTTTCAAGAAAATCCTCATGATAAAATTCAAATAACATCTGTAAATGAGGAACGTTTCAATGTAGGAATTATCCCAACTAATCCTCATTTTAGAGCAGCAGATTATCTTCATGATTTCACCATTCAAGAAAACATTTCAATTTATGATTCATATCATGATCAAACTCTCATTCCTACTCATAATCATAATTCGTTTTCTAATTCACAAGTTGGAATTCAAAATTTTCAAATTCCATAATTCTGGCCAATCCTTGTGAAAATGAAATCATTTCAAAACAATTCCAATTGTGCTGTAACATTAGTTGTACAAATAGTGATTTCATTTTAGTTTTTATTTCACAGTTATTTTGTTTAAATTTAGATTTATTTTCTGATTTTATTTTGCAAAATTTTCACACTTTTCGCTGGCATATTTAACACCTTACTATCAAACACTCAATTGATGCATTGCCCGATTGGGAAATCGAAGTTTCATATTATAATCATGAGAATCAAAAGATATTAATATTCCAATTTAAATCAATGCTAATGTTTCATCAAGAGCTTCTATCTTTTCAAAGGCAATGTCAACAAGAGAATGTCTTTTTGCAATCTAGCCAGCAATTCAATTCAATTAATAATTTTCCATTTCATTTGAAAGATTTCCATTCATCTTTCTTTGACTTATTTGAAAAATATTTGGAAATTTTTCCCTCAAAGAAGATTGTTAATAGCTTAACATTTGTACATAACACTGTTAAACAGGTAAATCCCCTCTGCGTATAGAGGCGATCCCACTAGCCCAAAATGGGTCTAGCAACAATCAATCAATGCTACTCTGCAAGTTCCTAGTTGCAGTTATAAAGTGGGTAATGAACACCTACTTGGATTCCAACGCTATTGTTTGATGAAGAGATGCCGCTCTCGCTCCTTCACTCTGGTTGGTCACGATCCTCCACTATCCTCGTGGATGGACACTTGCACATGCAAAGAGAGAACAAATACAAGCGTGAAATATAGTAAAAGCAACTATACATCAGTCAGAAAGGATGTAATTCACATTAACCATTATAAGACAAATGAGAATGGAACCATAACAGTAGTCATCTATTAATCAATAATAGGCAGAGAAAGATACAACCAAGGTTCTGACGTTGAACCTATTCTCTGGCTGGGCGAGCAGCTATGTATGCCTTGCAATAGACCTTCTCTCTCTCAGGATTTCGGCAGCATAACCTCCCTATGCTTCAAGACTCTTACTATCACTCCATATAAGCATAACCACAACTAGCATTACTCCAGAACTCCTAGAACTCTTTGAACTAGAACTAGCTTGTCTAATGCATGAGGACAGACTTTTATAAATGGAGAAGGGAGGGAGATTCAATGCACCAGGACGCCCACTGTGGATCGACATTATCTCCGAAAAGCCACTGAGGATAGATGTCAAGGATAGATGATGACTCTCGACCTCTATCA
>APFE031623282.1:21208-31604 GCA_000404065.3 Pinus taeda
AGAGCGTTTGGTAGTTCGGGTGTAAACTCTTGCAAAATCAATTATGTAATTTTTTTTTTTTTTATTAATAAAATTACGTGTCTGAGGACACTTCTGCCATTATTGTGGTATCAGAGCTCCAGTAATGCTGCAATGGATGTGAAGAGGAGATTCCAGCTCTACAAGTTTTTTGGAAAACTCCATTGAATTGATCAGCGCATGATTGGTATGAAATTGCCCAGTTTTGTGCTCAACAAACAAACAAAAAAATTCTTACTGGTTTAGATTTTTAATCTGCAAATTGATTTTGTTAATTCTTTGATGTTGGAACATACGCCCTTGCTGGAATTTAATGCAAAGTTGGATGGTATTTTTTATTGAATGTAATATTGAAAGCGTTGAAGAAAGTGTAATAATGAAAGCGTTGTTGGTCAAAATCCACTAACGCTGACAATCAACATGTAGTTTTTTCTAGACGCAGTTTTTTTTTTTGTTCCCTGTATAGGCAACCCCATCAAGATCACATCGGTTCAGTCTGGAGCCGATCCGCGCTCTCACTTTGGAATTAATATCGTTTTGCTGGGCTTCAAGACGGTTATGATTGTGTGTCTTCTGACAGACCTGGAGTTGGAGATTGTGACTGTGTTAAAGCGGCCTCCAAGTATGAGGCAGGTCTCAGAATTCTCCTAATTTGCGTGCACCCCTCGGTTTATTACTCGCGGATTCTACAAGGCAAAACAAAGCGGCCGATCGTGTTGCAAACACTAATCCCGAGGGTAAGCCACACTGACTTAAACTCTCTCACGTTGGCACAACGCGTTCCCTCTATGCGGCCATGAGTAGTTTGGGCTTCATCAAATCTCATTTTCATTCACCAATAGAAGATCTCCGTAAACAGAACCGCAGCTAGAATTGTAGATATTTCTGTTAGCGGTTTCCGGTAATCAAATCATGGCATTGGCGTCTGAGAGCAGGTTTTTTTTTTTACAAGTGACTTTCCAAATTATGTTGCGTGGGGTAGTTTGTTTGTCACAGCCTTACTCTACAATACAATATATTAACCGTTCAAGAATTGAGTAAGTAGATCAGATTGGAGAGCACTATGGAATTGAGCAAGGAAGGACCTGAAGCGTGAAATTTACAGGGAGAGCATGCACAAGGTCTACAAATAAATTAGAAATCCGGCAAACTCAACATCAAGCCAGTGTGAGCCAGCCTGCCAGCACCAAGTCAGCGTGCCTACAATAAAAAAATATATATTTTTTTAAATTTTGTAATGTTAATGGAGTGATAAGGTTTTTCCGTTGTTTGTAAATATTTGGAGAGATAAGGTATATTGTATTTTTGGAGAGATCTGGTGATTTTTTATTTTTAGGAATTTATGGTTTTTGGAGCAATAAGCTGATTTGTAATTTTGTTTTTGGAGTAATAAGGAGTTTTATTTGTAATTTGTAACTTGGAGAGATAAGGTGTGTTGGGTAATTTGTTTTTAAGAAGATTTTTTTATTTTTTCAATTGGGATCATCATATTGTAACTCAAAGTAATTTTACTTTGAGGGGGGGTAATTTTCTTTACCAGATTGTGCAAACGCACCATTGTAAAAGTCAAATTTTGAAAGTTGCCTTGTAAAAATTTGAGACATTGATTAGAGCCAAGTGCAAAGCTCAATGAATTTTCTCCTGTTTTGACGACTATACGAGGGTCAAGGCCAAGCCCCGATAGATCGTGCTTTTTGCGTGGCGTGTTGTGTTGTTCGTCTTGTCATTTCTGTTCTGATTCTTGGTGCGAAGCTTCAACGCTACAATGTCTAAGTTGATTAATTTGTTTTTTGATTCCGACAAACTTGAAGGCACAAAATCTTATAAAACATGGCATCGTCTCATCGAAAGAACTCTCATTTACAATGAATTATGGCAGGGTATATGTGATGGAGATGTTAAGCCGAATAAACCCACCGATGCAGCTGCACTAACAAAATGGGAAATCAAGAATGCTAAAGCCTTAGCTCTTATTAAATCTTCTGTGAATGATGAAATGTATGTCCATATAGAAAATGCTACAGATGCATGGTCTGCTTTGAAAACTTTTAAAGACCTCTTTGATAGTCAGCCTGAATCAAAGAAAGTTGATCTACAATTAAAATTGTTGCAACAAAAATTAATTGAAGGCGGTGATGTTCTTAAATATATCTCAAGACTTAAGAATATTAGGCAGGAAATTATTAATGTTGGTTTTCCCGCAATTGATGATAGCTTTATGGTCACAATTGTAATTGCTAGACTTCCTTCTTCCTACACACATGTTTTGGAGACTCTACAAATAACTGGGAAATTAGAGAAACTAAAGTTTGATGATCTCTGTGAAATGTTGACTCAACATGATAAAACTTTTGGGAAGAAGAAGAAAGTTAGTGAAGATGTTTTTCTCACAGAAGCCAACACTAGTAAATCATTAGCAGACAGTTCTCGAGGCAGAGGCAGAGGGAATCAGAATCAAGCAGCACATAATGTACAAAGTCGAGGCCGAAGCCAAAGCGGAGGAAACAATTTTAACAGAGGCAACAGTTCAGGAAGGAATAATTTTCAAGGTAGAAGAAACAACCAAGGAAGAGGCAATTTTCAAGGACAAGGAAATAATAATCAAGGTAGAGGACAATCTCAACATAGAATTCAAAGCAGAGGCAGAGGACAATCTTCAGGAAGAGGAAGAGACTTAAGTCAAATTGTGTGTCGAAGATGTAAAAAGTTGGGCCATTATGCTTGAAGATTGTCGAACTTACTTAGAAAATTCCAAATGTTTCAGCAGCATCTCCAACGCAATTTGCAAGATGATCAAATGATTGATAACTCAGAATATGTTTTTATGTCCTCACCAGCATCACAACTTTCATCCCATCTTAGAAGTGACTATGAAGATGCCTGGATCTTGGATTCCGGAGCCACTCAGCACATGACTTGTCGACGTGATTTTTTCTGGAATTTTGAAGATTGCCAACTTAATTCCATTTTTCTTGCTAATGATACAAAACATACTCCTTATGGAAAAGGAGTAGTAAAAATTTTTCTCCCTGGCATTGGAGAAGACCATAGAAATGACATTTCTGTGTGTGGAGATGACCCCCTTGGACATTCCAGTAGTCCGAGATGAATAAAGTAGCAAAATAAGTTGATCAACGTTCATGTCAAGCCCTGTCCCTCGCTCACCCTACAAGCAAATCAGCTCGCCTATGATGGAAAGAAAAGTACCGGCCAAGCCACTGGAGCTAAGCTGTAGCAGCCATCAGACAGAGGGCAAGGCTTTCTTACTGTCAAAGGCATAACCAGGTCAGTTAGGGTATTCAAGAAAACCTGTCCTGGAGCGCTAGAGCTCATCCGATGAGCGAAAGCATCCCGTCAAGGGGCAGATCCTTGGCCCTCAGGGGTCGTTGTTGTGCCTTTCAATGACCATACTCGTATCCCTAAGTTAGAAGAAGATGAAGAAAAGAGCAGATTTCGCAACTGGGTGCCTTCCAATTTGGCAGGAAATTCTTACAATGGCAAGGATGTATAGAGGTAATGACAACGAATAAGTCAAAGAAGGGATTTATGGTATGCTATATTTTGGTCAAAACTAAAAATGGACAATTGGTTTGTATTTTTGGATCTTGCATTGACCCGAGCAAACAAAGATATGGGGTATTTGGCCTTAAGAGCTTGTCCTTCGAAATCCAGCACCAGAGGGAAGTGGATCTGAAGTTTAAGAGGGAGGTGGGTATGAGGCCCGATAATTAGGATCTAGGTCAATACCTACATAGCTACAGCCAGGGTTGCCTCCAATCCTCAGCAAGACGTTACCTTCTTTCAACTCCTGGGTTGCCACTGTCCTGTAGGAGCTCCTTATCTCTCAAAACGGCTTCTTCCAAAAACACGTCCTTGTCCAATTCTTCCTCCTCAGGCTGGAACCCCTTAGAAGGAGGATTGGAAGCAGAGGGAGGACCCCCAAAACGCAATTTCCCCCCCATGGTATCCATATTTCCAAGGTTTTTTCTTTGCCTTGGCTATCTCCTCTATATCTCTGTGTATGTAACCACGATAGATGACAAGGAGAAAATGGATAACGGGAGGCTCCTGGACTGGACTGAGGCAAATGTCCCTATAGTGGACTAACATGAAGGCATGGGCACAGGGGTAACAACAATGATTTTCCTGCCATTTTAGACTCCACCACCCGAGGTCTTCATCAATCAATATAAAATGCAAATATTATCCTAACAAATAAAGCTAGTAAAATTAGGTCATTGTAAAATGAAACCACTAAACATACTTACACGTAGTAAGAATCCCAATCAATCAAGAAACTCCTCCTCTCTTCCTTGGCTGAAACTGAAGCAGAAGCTCCCCCCTTGACAGATGCTACTATTGGCTCGTATACTAGCTTGGATGCTGCTGGTGGACACTCTCTGCTCTGCTCCTCAAACTAGCTTGAAACTGAAACTCACTCTCTCCCCTGCTCCTCTCCTCTAGAGGAAGGATTTCTGGACAAATGTGGACGCCTTTGCACAGACATCAAACATCAGGCACTTGCAGGATGCAGGGCATGGAGAACAGGCACCAGAATAACTTTGTTTTGAGAAAACATAGGATAAATTAAGTTGCGCGCACTAAAATAACATCGGGCCAAGTGATGCGGGCAATAAGAGGGTAAAGTGAAAACTTTGGTTAAAATTTCTTGTAGAGAAAGTGCCGAGCATAAGCCTAGCATAAACTTTGATTAAACAGTAATTAACCCGTACAAATTGACGGTCAAAACGAAAATTAATAGCGAGTCAATGCCTTATCAAATGCTATAGTACCTACTATGCCGGAGGCACGGACTAATAAGATTAAAATTGTTTTACTCGCCATTTATATAAATACTATAGGAAACATTCATTCAAAGTCAAATGGCAAGTGAGTAGCTATTTTCTGTTAGTAGATTATAGAACGAAAAAAAATTTAAGTACACTTTGAAAATTTCATATTTCCAAATTATTATATAAATTAATAAAGCAATTTAAAATTAATTGAATTGAAAATTGAAATATTATTTTAAATGTTTTTCAAAGTTTAAGTTCCTGCCATTAAAAAAACAATAAGACACAATATATTAAATTTCAATATCAATTAAAATATTTTTTTTAAGGAACACGCGGACTTTCATACACATGAAAGACCACTGATCTCGAAGAGATATTTTCAAATTGAAATTTTTACCCTACGCAGATTTTCGGATTTATGTTCATGGAAGATTTGTGTCCTTTTGTCCTCGCATTAGACTCCAAAACATAAAATTCTGAACATGGAATGAAGTGATCAAATATTTGTCCATGATGTTTGCAAAGGAGACTGAAATTTCCGGTGATGTCTAAAATCTTAAAATTTCAAATATGATTGATCCTATAACAAATTCTTCACGTCCTGTTGTACTGAATTCAAATTGAAGAGGTGCGAGTATTTCTTATCAAACTTTTGATTCAATCGTAAAAAAAGTGGGTGTGAGTGCCTATAAGTTTTTTCGTCTTTCCAATGAAGAAATTGCGCTTGGAGCTGTTTTCACATTCGGGCGCAATTCTTACAATAGCACGTTAAATTTGTGCACGATTCCTGAGCAGCTAATTCAATTGATATGAATCCACGAATCCACTCACTTACAAATAGTTACACAAAAATTGATACGAATACACTTGGTTTCAATCAATTACACAAGTAGAAATGAGGAGAAAATCAAGGCAGACTATCCCAAAACCAATCGTAAACTAGAAACAATCCTACCATACATGGGGTTATGTTTCTGCTATTTTTTCTTTTATTTTTTACGAATGCATACAGGAAAGCCAAAGGTAGGTGCAGAGGCGCAGGGAGCTGGGTTTTCGTATACATGTTATTGTGCTTATATGGACATGCATGGATTGATGCAGTAGGCATGAATAGAGGAATAACATATTGTTTATAATTAATAATAAGAATGAACTCATGCGAGATAGGGAGGGCAATAGTCCATGCATATTAAGGAAAGAGAAATAGGGCGATGAGGCATCCAGCAGCGATTAGGTAATATGGATGAATTTTCTGTGGAGCACCACTACCCACAATGGGGTTAGCGGTGGTGAAAGGCTGTGTGAAGACTGGCTGGCCATTGGGCAGCTGAGCCTGCAGGGGGGAAGCGAATGGAGGATTAATGAAAGGAGAGGATCCCGGCTGGAGAACGGTGCCGCAGTTTTGATTCACCCGCGGATGATCGGTCGAGGACCAGATTGTCTGGCCTTTCTTGTCCACCAATTGGAGAGCTCCGTTTTCCAACAGAACCAATGACTGGTAGTTATTCGATGCACCGTTGTTCCAGACGTCCCTGTTATTCCCATCCATGATCTCCAACCCGTTGTCCGAAAGCTGCAGTATGCAAGGATTGGTAGTTGTTATGGGTTCGCAGGGGGACTCCCACACGCTCTGCTGAGCCGCAGTATTGATGACGTCGATGTAACAGAAATCGGTACCCAGCCCTCCGACGGCCGTATTCGTTTGCTGTCTTATGAGCATCGCACTGAAAGTGGCGGACTGAGATGTCATAAACACCTGCGTGCCTGTCAAGGGTGTGCTTAAAGGACCCGCCGTGGTGGAGATGCCAACCCCTGAGTTTACAGAGGGAGTACTGAGCGCCGCCAGCACTTGGTGTATCTGGGTTCGCTGAATGCTGCCCGCAGCAGCCACAGCTTGAGCTTCACACATCAATAATTCCCTGCTTACACTCAATAAAACTAACAATTTTGTTATTACAACCCTAAAATTTATACCATGGCGAGAAACTCCCCTTCCTATGGCCATTTCGGCGAATCCTTCCACAAGGAGGCGAGCCTGCAAACTGGAAAATTAGCAGTAGCTAGAAATGGCACTTGCTGTCTTCGATGGACTCTGCGGTGACAATGAAGTGTAAGGCAAATACATATATAATGAGAGACGTGGATATGAGATTGAAATGATTATCTCTGTAGAAATGGAGAGTCGTTCGAGCAATTCAGATTATTTAAAAAAAATAAAAGCCTAACTAGCCCAATGAGCTAATTCAATACCTAAAACATCTAATGAATAAATATATTTAATGATAAGGTGAGCCGAACCTTCTAGTGCGTGTTATGTAGATGTAGATGTTCTCAAAGGCACTGATTAGATTGGGGTTCCAAACATCCATTCGGTCATTTATTTATGTTGGGGTTGTCATCAATTGTACGCGTTCTCTTTATTTATTTGAATTAAAGTTGAGGGTTGGTTTTCGTTAAAAGCAAATTAAATAGAATACATAATCTTTTGGTTTTCTCTAGGTTTTAGGTAAGGTGGCAACGGGAAGAGTAGAATATTTATATGCATCTTCACTTAAATATCTAATCTATTGCTATACATACGGTGGATGATATGTGCAATTGTGAAATCATAACAATGATGGACCATGGGTTAAGCAATGCCCCTATTAAGATGGCTATTTTGCTTACCATTTTCAGTACAACTACTCCATCAACGTCCTATAGCTTCTTATGCTTTATGGGGCTATCTTCAAATGCCAATAGACTTGCGTAACCTTATTTGCTCCCAATATTCTCATCTCTGCATTGTTTCTCCCTTACTTGAGCACATTGTAGCATGTTCAACCTATCTCTGCATTGTTTCTCCCTTACTTGAGCACATTGTAGCGAGTCCAACCTTGGCTACTTCACATGTTTAGTCAAAATGTTCTATTGATATTGAATCCTTACCACCGCATACTTTTCTACGACAATTTTATCAAACTTTATTTTTCTGGAACATTTTGGCACTTGTGGTGTTGTAGCTACAATGATTTCATTTTAACATTACTATTGCAATTCTATATTTAACCAATCTCTTTCCCTTTGGAATAATTTTTCCTTGGCCTTGGCTTCATTAATTCACATCTCAACAAACTTTATCGATGCATTTTATGTCCTTTCTAGCTTATGTAAACTTCTATATTTTACTCTGCATTTAAGCTCCTTTCTAGTCTCATGTAAACTTCTTTGTTTTACCCTGTTTTAACTTTAACTAGGCGGCCCTGTGCCATTCCCAACTTCACATGTTTTTTTTTTCCTTGTAAATTGCTCTTTTATTTTATAGCAACACTAAGAATATATATGCTTTCCTTCTCATGTGCTTCCTTTATGATTTCACTTTACAACTACTATTCTTGCTATAAAATATTTGGTTTTTCAATCCACTCTACATTGGAATCTACTCATTGTTCTACATATGCATCAACAATTCCTATTCCTTGTTTCCATCAATTTATAGAGTGATTTATTACATTGCACCATGCTTTTACTAATAACTTTGATAATCTAATGGATTTCTTTCTTTGAATTCATTTAAGGATAAATTGTTGGTTACTAGCTCACAAGTCTTATAATCTCGATATAAATTCCAATAGAGATGGCACACCCATCCCATTCCTCGCTTACATCATTGAAATTATCATTGCTTAGCTTTCCCTTAAATCAATGGATAAAAACTTACTTTAACTTGATATGCATGGTAACAAAAATATTTTCCAACAAGCTTAATCCATTCTTCTTATCTATAGCAAGGTTTCGTGGCTATATGTAATAGCCAACCACAATGGTCATAACCTTCACAAGCCTTTGCTTTACATAGGCATCCTTCATACACTTATTGAGCATAATTTCGTAGCATAATATTGAACATAATTTTTTACATTAATATTCAACTCCAATACCTTGGATCTCTTGTGTCTCTTCATAACTATCATCATTCCTTTACTCATGTAGTAAATAGACATAAAAAGCAAGTTATTTCCTATCTCTTCTCTTGAAATCTATTTTTCACTTACCAATTACAATGAATGTCTTATATGCATTCTCCTTTTTTACAAATAAAATAGCTTCTCATATCACTTTACGCTTTACAAGTGTAGAGGGTTAGCTCAATTAGTCGAGTCCCTATTGTTAAAGAACCTTTGCTATTGAGATGTCATGGGTTCAATTCTCTTGAAACACTTGGGGTCATGCTTTGTGGTTGAGTTGATAGGAAGTGATCCCTTTGAGTGGATCATCATAGTACAAATATTCCATGGACATAGCACTCACCAATCTCTGGGGTCCATAAATGACATAGAAAAGAAATGATTTACTCTTTACCATTAAATTTGGAATAGGATCTATAATGCAATTTAATAATTTACTTCCATGGCATTTGATTCATTATGAACATACTTCTTCATAATACTCTCCTTAATTTTCCTTTCCAACGATCAACACTACCTCATTGCTAAACCATTGTTCATTGCCATTCTTTTGTGCTACCAAGTATACATCACATCTATATATGTTCCATCATGAGGTATCTCTAGCCTTATTTACTCAATAATCACATATGGTTTGCACCTCTATCATTTTAAAATATTGGTGCAACAGTAACATTGATTTGGGAATCTTCTTCATGAAATTTGCATGATTCACTAAGCCCAACTATTTATTTCTTACAATATTTAAAGATGTGCAAAAGCATAGCTCGAAAAAAATAAACTTTATATCCTATCATCCTCTAGATTAGCTTTATAATGATTGCTCTCTTGTTTGATGTCAAGTTCTAATTTAAGAATTATGGCTCCATGAAGTTATCAATTTTCACCCTTTCCTTACACTTTTCATATTGACGTAGTTAGTTCCAAAGGAAAAGTTTTGGTACTTGTAGAGGAAAATATAAAAAAAAATAGAAAACAATTTGTGGAAGACACTTATAAGACTAGTGATGGTGACTTCACAATAACGCTTAGATTTTAATTATGGTTCTCTAGAAAAAATCTACAACAACTTGAGAATGACAACTTTGCACTTCTTTAGTTTTTTCTTGGGAAATATTTTAGCAAAACTAACTATCTCCCAAGTAAGCAGTTTCAGGAAAAAATTACTAAGGAAAATTTATTTATCTTAATGAGTAAATGAAATGTTGAGGAAATATTTGTTTTTGTCATGTAGGATCTCTCTCAAAATTTCCAAAATCCCCCTATAGTGGTTTAGAATAGTTGAATTTGTGCTATTTTGGAACCTCCACTCAAACCCTTGGGATTTTAATGAAAAGTTTAATTGGGTATCTTCATGTATGACTATTGGCTTTACTGCAAAATTTTCATCACTAACAAGGCCTTTATAAAATAAAATTGCTTGTCTTTTAAAAAACATTAATGTGAATTTCTTGAAAGGTATATGCATAATTGTTTAGTATCCCTCACTAGAACTTCCATAGTATTTGAAAATGCAAATATGCCAAAAAAATTCTATAACTAAACAAATATGCTCTTATTGTGGGAAAAATAAATTTTAGGCTCTAAACCATTTTTTTTTAACAAACGTAGGACACACTTTATTAATGTGACATC
>APFE031623291.1:0-18735 GCA_000404065.3 Pinus taeda
ACATTTCTCATTATGAAGAAGGTACACTTCCATCAAGTTTATTATGGCATGCTAGATTTGGACATTTGAACTATGACAACCTCCACTTGTTGAAGAAAAATGGTGTTGCTGGTTTGCCTACAATACCCAAGAAATTTAAGCAATGTGATGCTTGCATTCTAGGAAAGCATAGAAAACAGTCTTTTCATGATTCACATTCAAGAGCACATAGAAACTCAAGTTTCATTCAGATTTATGTGGACCAATACCTGTTCCTTCTGCAAATGGAAATAAATATATGATGACATTTATTGATGATTACATTAGAATGTGTTGGGTTTACTTATTGAAGAACAAATTTGATGCTTTTCAAACATTCAAGAACTTTCATAAATGGATTGAAAATGACGCACAATCTCATATTGGGTCTATTCACATTGATAATGGAAAATAATACAGATCAAATGAATTTGAAAACTATCTTCGCCAACATGGGATCAAACATCAAACAAATATACCTTATAATCCCCAACAGAATGGTGTAGCTGAAAGAATGAATAGGACAGTCTTAAATATGGTATGCTCCATGCTCTTCTTCAAAAATGTAAAAGATAATGTTTTGGGCTGATGTTGTTCTATGTGTTGCATATATAAAGAATAGATGTCCATCTAATGCTATTAGAAACAAGACTCCATATGAAATGTGGTATTGGCATGTTCCTTCGGTAAAGCATCTCAGGGTCTTTGGTTCCGCCTATTATGCCTTGATACAAAAGGTACATAGAAAAAACTTGGTGCAAGAAGTTGTAAGTGTATCTTCCTGGGGTATTCAAACACCTACAAAGCATACCGTCTCTATGATGAAGTCAATAAAAAGTTTGATGTATCGGAAGATGTAATTTTTCTTGAATCATCCAAAACTGATAATGTTGTTGAGTGACAACTTGATCGCTTGGATAGATTCGCAAATGCAAAATCATTTCAAGAATTTGATAATCAAATTCCACATATTGAAGGGGGGATTCCTATACTAGATCAACATGTGGAATCTTCTTCTGAAGAACTCTCTCCCCCGCATGAAACTCCAACAACAGATGATGCTTTAAGTGATGTGATTGATAGAATTGGGAGACTCAATCTTGATTCAATCCCAACTCAATCAACGGAGCAACCTGGACCATCTGAGAAAGGTCCCCCAAAGTGGCTAAACAAAGACACTTGAAAGTGTTCATCCTGATGAGGTTGGAAAAACAAGAACTAGAAATTCAAACCAGCAAAATGGAGGTGATGTAGATGACTCTAATTCACCTGTTGATATGGATGTTTCTTATGATTGTGAATTGAACTTGTCTATAGATTTTGAACCAACTTCCTTCAAAGAAGCTGCTTCTAATGATGAATGGAAAGAAGCGATGCAAAAGAAGTATGATGCCCTCATAAAGAACGACACTTGGAAGCTGGTTGATCCTCCATTAGGAACCAAACCAATTGGTTGCAAGTGGGTCTACAAGGACAAGTATAAAGCTGATGGCTCACTTGACAAGCACAGAGCTAGGCTTGTGGCAAAAGGTTTTGCACAGAAGGAAGGGGTCGGTTATAAGGAGACTTTTTCCCCCACAGCAAAATGGGCTACTATTCGGACACTCTTTGCCCTAACAGCTCAGAACGGTTGGAAAGTCCATCAAATGGATGTAAAAACTTCTTTCTTGAATGGAGATCTAAAAGAAAATGTTTTTATGTCCCAGCCTGAAGGATTTGCTATGAAAGGACATGAACAAAAAGTATGCAAACTTGTGAAATCCTTGTATGGCCTCAAACAAGCACCGTGAGCTTGGTATGAAAAACTAACTGAGCATCTTCTAAAACTCAATTTCAAACATTATGATCTTGATGATGCAACTTTATTTGTCAAGAAAGTTGGCAAAACAATTGTATTACTTGTGGTATATGTAGATGATCTTTTGATGATAGGGAACAATGAAAGCTACATTGCATCCATAAAGAAGGAATTGGGGAAAAGTTTTGAAATGGCTGATTTGGGCTATCTTCATTACTATCTTGGTATTGAAGTAACTCAACATCCAAATTCCATATTTCTTTCTCAAAAGAAGTACAATGGAGATCTGTTGAACAGGTTTTACATGACAGAATGCAATCCTCTTGCTACTCCAATGGAACAAAACTTAAAGCTCACATCTATTGAAGGAAAATAATTTGAGGATGCAACAAAGAATAGACAGCTTGTAGGAAGTCTCAACTACCTAACTACTACAAGACCAGACATTTTGTTTGTTGTTGGAATCCTCTCCAGGTTTATGCAAAAGCCTTGTGAGAGACATTGGTCTGCTGCAAAAAGAGTTCTAAGGTACTTGAAGGGAACTCAAGACTTTGGAATCAGGTATACACGGGTGGACGACTTCAGCTTGATTGGATACTCTGACTCGGACTTCAATGGAGACAAAGAAACTGGGGTATCTACTCTAGGATATGCTATGAGTCTTGGATTAGGAGTTGTCTCCTGGAGATCATGCAAACAATCAGTTCCAGCAAATTCCATAACAGAAGCAAAATACGTGGTAGTAGCTGAGGCAACAAAAGAAATTGTGTGGCTCAGGAAAATATGAAGATTTGCAGGTAAAACAAGTACAATCAACTCCACTCATGATCGACAATACCTCTGCAATAAAGTTGGCCAAGAACCCAAAGTTCCATGATCGAACGAAGCACATCAATACTAAATATTATCTAATTCGACATCATGTTGAGGCCAAAACAATCCATCTCCATCATTGTTCCACTAATGAGCAAATTGTAGACGTCTTCACCAAAGCACTTGGAAAAGAAAAGCTTGAACGATTCAGAATGGTGCTTGGACTCACCAACATCCCTTCAGATTAAGGGGGGAATGTTGACACCTAATCATTAGGATTGGGTGAATGTAATTAATGTAAATAAATAATAAGAAATATGAACAGTCATTGGGAGATGAAGTGAACAGTCTCTCCCTCATGTATATAATAAAGACCAACCTGAAGGAATGAAATATGAATTAATTTGGGGAGTTACTACCTGGCCGACACCATGGTTGACCACGACTGATTTTATAAAATATGGTTGACCATGGTTGAATAATATTAAACCTAAGGAGATGATATTAAAATCCAAGGTATATAAACCTTAAGATAAATATTATAAACACTAAAATAAATATGGTTGACCAAGGTTGGTTTCCACATTGAGACAATCCTTGTCACAATGCAACATTGGACCATGATTGACCATAGCTGACCATGATTGATTTTCGTATCGAGATAATCATCGTCACAATGTGATGTTGGACTATGGTTGATTTTCATATTGAGACAATCATTGTCATAATTCAACATTCAACCATGGTTGACCATGGTTAGCTATGATTAAATGGTTGACAATGATCGATATTATAAATCCAAGGGAATAATAAACCCAAAGTATTGATATTATAAGCCCAAGGGAATAATAAACCCAAGGGATTAATACTTAAACCCTAAGGGATTATGAATTCAAGGGACTAATATTAAACCCAAGGGGCTAATATTATAAAACCAAGGTATAGTACAACCACATTAAAAATATTAAAGTGGTTGATATAGTCCAAGGCTTCATAAATATAATAAAAAATATTGCAACAAAAAAATTATTGCAACACAAAGAATGCCTTACCAATGCACACATTTACCTTGATGGGCCATGTATAAAAAGGTTATGGGTGAGAAGAAAAAGAATTACATATCTTATTGTAAAATGGATCATTTTGCTAAATAATATTTTCTTATATATTAATTTCTCCATTTAATTAGAATATGAACTTATTAGAATTGGAATAATCTCAAATCCCTAGAAAATTGTTATGTAGGGAGTCACCTAGCACAAATCTAATTTTTTAAATTTATTAAAAGTCAGTGAAACCTAACAAACCCTGTAACACACTATTTGTTTATAAATATTCAAGGGAAGCATATACTAAACATATTTCCTTAAGAATCAATCTAGGCTGTCAATTCAAAACAATTAAGAAAAGTCAACATATCCTCATCCTTAAGTTGAAATAGGAAACTTTTTGCAATTAAGATCTAAGCATATTCTCTTGAGAATCAATCTACGCCTTCAATTAAAAAAAAAGAAAAAGAAAATCAATAAATCCTCCTCATCCGCCTTACGTTGAAATAAGAAACCTACAACAACTAACAAATAACTATCAATATAATACTATGGTTTATCAATACCACATGTTCAATACTATTAATGATCAAAATAAAATCTTAAAAAAATATTTTAAAAATAAATATTATTTATCAACATAATTAAGCTATAAAATATTTATAAAATTTAAATTTAAAAAACACTTGCAACTCTATTTTTCACCTAAAAACATGAAATACTCTATTTTTCACCTAAAAACATGAAATTGTCCCAAATTATGAAATGAAATTTACATGTTGAAACATAGAAATTTCATATCTAAACATCAAAATATGGGAATTTAATACAATATTTTTTTCACTTTTCGTGAAATTCATTACTTCCTCCATTTATTTAAAAAATTATGGTGGAATTTATTATTTTATTTATTTATTCCAAAATCATTTTAATTTTGATTTTAGATGACTCTGGAAAAAAAATGATTTTAGATGCGCATTGATTTGATATACTTGGGTGGTTAAGGAGTTAATTAACTTTATACAAAACTCAAATTGCTTTGAATACATTTGTAATGCATTAATGTCATTAATGCAATAAGATAATAAGCTTTCTTATAACAAGATAAGAACTATTAATTAGATTTATTTCGGATTGTGGAGGAGTAACGAGTGTTGAATTCAAACTCTTTTTCCTTTTTTATTATTATTTATATATCTATTTTAGTTAACAAAGCTCATGATTTCTCTACTATCTAATGCTATATCTTCATATATATAAGCTGAGTTATATTTTAAAACATATAATGTTCTCACAAAATCATAATGTTTTTCTACAATATTTGATTGTTCATTCTTTAAAATCATGTCAACTTTAAAATGGATGTTTTGCTCATTTTTATATAAGGAATATTGCAATGTAAATCAAATTTAAGAAATCCTCGTGACATTACATTATGTAATGACACGATCACACAATTATATAGAGAAATTTGGAAATAATACTTCTATGGTTTCTATGTTAAGTTTGGATTTTGTTTGAGATTTGTGAGTAGTTGTTGAGAGATTTTCTCAACTACTATTTCTAATGTGAAAATCACTTGGATATTAGTGTAATTATATATATGTACCATGTTTGTGAATGAAAGATAGTTTTTTATTTTTTTGCAATTAATTTTCTTTCTTGGTATCAAAGCCTTTTTGGGCTTAACTCCCCTCATGTAAGGCCCAAGAAAGCAAGTGTGTGAAATTAATATGTATATATTGATTTTGTAAGAGCCCCTTTGTAGTGAGACTTTGTAGGAGTGTGTTTCCAGTGAAATGGGTCGTGGCCAATTACAGACACCTATGCCTAGCCATAACGTGATCCTTCTTCACGTTACACTGACCAACGTTTTTGTAGGGTGTCGATTGGGGTTCCAACAATAAGAGTCCCAGCACAGGTGGGACTACTACAAATCAATTCCAAACACCAAAACTCCAGAGGCCGAAGTTGGTGATGGGACTTGCTTTTATTTTTCTTGTATCCTCCTATAGTACGGGCATATGGGTGACGCCTTGATATAATTGAACACGAGTGGGGACTACTACAAATCGATTCCAAACACCATGATTTCAAAGTTCATCGTCCGAGCTAGCGTTGAGTAGAAGCTGGAGGAGAGTGCGAGTTTTCTTTATTTCAAATTCAAGTAGTTAAAGAGGTTTGATGTGAAATTATAGCATTTCAAGGTGAAAGAGACGTTTTTCCGTCGTTGCTCGTTATGGTGGAGTTTAATAAGACTTGCAATATATTTTTTTTTAGTTGTATAATGGTGTATTCCAACTGTAAAAGTGAACAAACTCTGCATGCAAGGAACAACAATGCGAGCATACATAATATGTGAATGTACTAGAAAGCGCAACTATTATGCAAAGGTAGCCAAGAAAATGATGCAGATGATGTTAAGAAATTATGTAATTTAAATGCTACAGTGATTTAAATGTGGCAGTTGTAGGAATTTACAAGGTAAGTTCCTTAGATAGAACACCAAAGGACACCACTCGCAAACAGATCACAGATCAGTACACCAGTATTCTTGAAGTGGTTAAAATCCCCAAAGAGGGATATAATCCACGACTTGAGCCAACCACGAGCCAACGCGCCCACTTCAGGCAATTTATTAATGTAAAAGAAAGAAAATTTACATAAGCTTCTCTCATGAATAGTCACCTTACAAATGACCCTCCATGCTCTTTAAATAGAGATCATGGACCAATTGGATGCTAAGTCACGAATCAAGTGTCGGTAATACCGAGGAGAGAATGAACTATCAGATCACTTCATGTCTAGAACATATCGTGACTGTTGGATTGTAAGTTAAAAAAGTACATAGTAAAGAAACACATTTTACCTAACTCTACACTAGACCAAGTTATACTTAACTATTTCCTATGTGTCGGAATATCCTAACATCCCCCCTTAAGAGAAACTTGGGATAGGATTGAAGGATGTACAAATATGACACAATAGGATAAGGAAGGAGGAATTAGAGCCTATCCCCCCTTAGTGACAACTTCCTGAACTCCAACCATAAATCGAAGTTTAGTAAACTTCGCCTTTGTGAAAGCCTTTGTAAAGATGTCTGCAACTTGATCATTGGTTGAACAATATTGCACTTCAAGAACATGGTCATGAATGAGCTTTATGATGAAGTTCATGTGTAGTTCAATGTATTTGTTGGCTGATGTTTGACTGGATATTTGCTTAGTTGAATGGCACTTTGATTATCACACCAAAGTGTAGTCGGATGTTGCTGCTTAAAACCAAACTCTGACAGGATCTGACGAAGCCACAAGGCTTCCTTACTAGCTTCTACGGAACCACGATACCCTATTTCTGCTGAAGAAAGAGAAATGGCACTTTGTTTCTTTTAAGCCCATGTAATAGGTCCAAAACAAGAGTAAAGACATAACCTGCAGTAGACTTTTGATCATTAGGGTCACCAACCCAATTGGAATGTGTGAAACCAACCAATAGAGGAGATGCTTCTGCACTGTAATGAATCCCAAACTAAATTGTACCTCAAACATAATGAAGTATTCTTTTAGCTTCTTTCCAATGAATTTCATGTAGGTTTGGCATAAACCAAGCAATAAGGCCAACAACAAAGGAAAGGTTAGGATGGGTATGGGTTAGATACAAAAGTTTTCCTACAAGTTGGTGGTATAAGGTAGCATCAACTTTAGGGGAAGTATAACTGAATTTTTTTTTGGCTCCAGATTGAATGGAAGAAGGGGTTGGCTTACAGTCTTCCATGTGAAAGTGGCGTAGAAGATCACAAGCATACTTGGACTAGGAAAGGGGAATACCTCCCTTGGATTGCAAGACTTGAAGACCGAGAAAATAATGCAAGTGTCCTAAGTCTCTCATTTGAACTACCTTTTAAGGTTGGACTTCACATGGTCTATAAGGTTGGGATCAATACCAGTAAGGATAAGATCATCAACATAAAGAACAAGAATGATAAGAGACTTACCCAGTTTCTTGGTGTAGACAGTATTGTTAGAATGACACCTAGAAAAGCCAGTATCTAAAAGAAAGGGATTTCTTAAGCCGAAATAAAAGGCGGGAGTCTGTTCGTATAAAGCCAATAGGTTTTTCCATATATATTTATTAATGCAAGTCCCCATGCAAGAAGGAAGATTTAACATCCATCTGGCAGACTTCCCATTTGAAAGATGCAGCAAGGGAAAGAACAAGGCAGATAGAGTTCATTTTGGCAACAGGGGAGAAAGTTTCAGTATAGTCAATGCCTTCAACTTGTGAAAAACCCTTAGTAACAAGATGAGCTTTGCGTCTATCAACTTTTCCATCTGGTCCAAACTTAGTTCCGTAAACCCATTTGCATCTAACAAGTTTTAGTCCCTTTGGAAGAGGAATAAGATCCCATGTATCATTTGTCAATAATGATTCTTCATTCAGAGCTATGTCCCAATCTGGATGGCCTGAAGCTTCTGCAAAGGTGTCAAGATCATAATTCGTTGAAGCTTGAGCCAGTAAAGAAGAGGCTCTATCAAACTAAGAACGTGTGTGATGCTGATCTGTAGGATCACCTACAAGAGCACCTGCTATATCTCGAGTAGCGCAGACCCATTTTGGAAGCTGAGGAGTTGAAGGAAGATCCCGAGAAGGTGGGGGAGGATTGTCATCCTTGCTGTAATCATCTGAAGAAGAAATATTTTCAAAAGTAGAAGGGATAAAGAGAGGTGGCACATTCATCGAACTAGGCTCGTAGGCCAATATATTTTCACCCAACTTTACATCTCTTCTAATGATAACAGTTTTGGATTTAGGTGGAAGAAGTATATATCCTTTAACACCTTCAAAATATCCAACTTTTCACTCTCAAGTTCTAAGGATTTATGTTTCTCATCTAGAATATTGCCCCATGCTTCACTTCCAAAAACATGAAAGTGACTTACATATGGTTTAGCTGAGCTACATGCTTCTTCTAGAGTGATATTCTTTAAAACCTTAGCAGGAGTGTGATTTACAATGTAATTTGCATAGTTAATTGCTTCTGCCCAAAAATTAAGACTAAGTCCTTTACATTGAAGCATACAATTAGACATTTCCTTTAAGGTGTGGTTCTTCCTTTCAGCTACATCATTTTGTTGTGGAGTATATGGAACAATATGTTGTTTTTGAATTCCATGCTCAGTGCAAAAGTTGATGAATTTTTTGTTAACATATTCTCCGCCATTATTAGATCTTAGCTTAAGACTTTGATGTCCAGAGTGTTTCTCAACAAAGGCCTTAAAGGCCATGAACATGTTAAATACTTCACTATTGAGTTTTAAGAAGTATACCCAAGTGCGTTTGGAGAAATCATCAATGAAATTTAAGAAATACTTGTAGCCAAAGAATGAAACAACTGGAAGTGGACCACATAAATCACTATGCACATGCTGTAAAGGGGTTGAGGCGTGCCAAGAGGCACATTTTTCAAAACTATCTCGATGATGTTTTCTAAGTACACATTTAGAACAAACACCATCTCTGCAAGATACCACAGGAAGACCTATCACTATATTTTCTTTACATAGATTTTGAAGGGAGCGATAGTTTAAGTGACCAAATCCCTCAAGTCAAAGTTTGCTCACTTCATCATTATGAGCAACAAATACTGAGGGAAGTGTTGATGACCCAAAGTTGTTAAAATTATACAACCTTGTAGAATCATCAACAATTCTAGTAGTTAAAATCTGTCTAGGATCTCTTAAGTCCTTAATTACAACATCGTGAGGTGAAAATCCAATAGTTTTACCTTCACCTAAATGAGTTATATGATATATAGATCGAAGGTTGCAGGATAAGGTTGGAACACATAATACATCATTAAATTGACCATTGTCTAGATGAATAGTTCTAGTCCCTACAACACTAAGAGATATATCATCACAAACATATATATTTTTGGTGTTACAATCATTTAAAGAAGAAAACATGGCTTTATTTTTTGCCATGTATTATGAAGCTCCAGAATCAATGAGCCACTCATGAGAATGTGAAGAAGAAGATACATTTAGTGCATAACCAGACCAAGATGCTTGACAACCACATGCAAAAAGTGTTATTCCTGAAGATTAAGTTGAAGTTTAAGAGTGTTCCAAATGGATGTTATGCTTCTTCATTGCTGCTTTCAAGGATTCCATCTTCTTAAAGCATTTGGATTCTAAGTGACCATCTCGATTACAAAAGTTGCAATGTCTATCAATCTTCTTCCCTTTGTTTTTATTTGCCTTATCATTTTGTTGAATTGATTTTTCATTTTGAGACTGAAAGTGCTTAGGACCCTTGGTTGGTTTAAGACCATTCTTTTTAGGATGTTGCTTCTTAGGATTCTTTGAACTTGGTTGTTGCTGGGCAACTGAGGCTTTCTTAGAAGAGTTTCCAAGATTAAGAAGACCAAGATGTAAGAGTTTTTCTTGTTCTCTTATTAAAGAATCACAAAAGGCATCAAAAGAGGGGGGCTTGTAGTCTTGTCCTTTAGAAATAAAGGCTTCTCTAGTAGAATGGAATGTGGAAACAAACACAGAGTAGGTTGGTCCCAACTTAGTAAGAATGGAATAGATAAGGCTACCATCTTCTTTCTTAACCTTAACACCTTCCAAGGGAAGTCTAAGGGTCTTGAACTTAGACAAAAAATCTTCAATTGAAGAAAAATTATTAGGGTCCAATGTAAGCAACTCATTTTTGAATTAATGGACTCTAATTTCATTTTTAATTCCAAAAAACTTTATTGAGTTGTTTCATTGCTTCATCAAGGGTATCAAAATCTGCGATATGGAATCTAAAGTTTGAAGAAATAAACATCCCTATCAACCCATGTACTTGATCCTGCCTATTTTCCTATTTGGCTTGCTTATCTTCATATTTAGGTTTAGACTCTTGGCCTGAGGCTCTTCTATAAAGACCTTTACTTCTAAGTAAATCCTCCATGTAGGACACCCATTGGAAGTAGTTGGTGCTGTCAAGAATATCTTGGCCTGGAATTTCCATTTAAAAAAAAAAATTGAAGTTGTAGATGCTGAAACTAAGTGTTCCAATGGAAAGCTCTCGAAAAATTAAGCCGATTAAAAAAAACGGCTCTAAAAACGACTTCTGGATGAAGAAGTTATGGTTTATTGAAGAAAAGTTGTTGAAGATGCGACGAAGTACGTGAATGTTCAAAAGTTAATGGAAATGTTATATTTAAAAAAAAATCACCCCCTTCCCCCTTTCTAAACTTAATCTACTTAGATCACTAAAAAAATACTTATGTGACCCACTTTTATAAATAAGTGAAAGTCACTTTTACAATGATACTTTATGAGCTACCCACTAAACTTGGCATGGACATTTTTTTTTAATATAAACTGAAATTGTAGATGTTGAAACTGAGTGTTCCAATGGAAAGGTCTCGAAAAATTAAGCTGATTAAAAAAACGGCTTTGAAAATGAATTTCAGATGAAGAAGTTATGGCTTTTTGAAGAAAAGTTGTTGAAGATGCCGACGAAGTATGTGAATGTTCAGAAGTGAGTGATAATGTTATATTTAAAAGAAAATCCTCCCCCCCTCTTTCCAAGCTTAATCTAATTAGCTCATTAAAAAAAATTTATGTGACCCATTTTTATAAATAAGTGAAAGTCACTTTTATAATGGTACTTTATGAGCTACCCACTTAGTTGTAATTTAAATCAAAGATAAAGTGATTTTAGAATTATAAGTGACTCAATTTTTATAATGGTTGAGAACACTTTTACATAAAGTAACTTTAAAACATAAGTTACATGTGCTTTTTGAAAAAATAACTCAACAAAAAGAAAGAATTGAACCCAATACTTCTATTATCATAAAGTAACTTTGGACCAAGTGAACTAGTTTAAAAGGTTAGTAATTTTTTGAAAATATGAAGGTTTTTTCTTTTTTGTAAGTCACTGAAGCTTTGGAGTGTGTGCTTGCTTGCAAAAGTCATTTTTGCCTACAAAATAAAAAACCACACAACTCAACACGGACATGAAAAAAAAGCCAAACTAAATATTTTCCCTAATGTTTCTGATTTTCCAAAATCACACTAAGGTGCATCGGAAAAGAGCATATGCATGAAAAAATCCTTCATTGCTGTTTTTGATTTTCCCAAATCACATAGAGTCGCGGGGCAAAGAGCATACGCAGAAATGAAAGGTATTTTCGGTAATAAAAAACAGAGAGATAAATAAACTGAAATAAACAGAGATAAGTAACTAAAACTGCAAATAAATATTATATACCTCAAGATCTTAAAAATGACGTAGCTAGCGCTACCGGAAACCTTTTTGCGTGAAACAAAAGGGGTTCCTCACTGGAACAGATGATCCTAACACAATAGAACAATCATCTCAGACCGAAAATGGTCAGAAATAGTAGATCTAGGAAATGACAGTCAGATGCAATTGTACCGGCTTCGGATTTGGATCACCAACCTCAAATACCTTTGATACCATGTAGGAATTTACAGGGTAAGTTCCTTAGATAGAACACCAAAAGAAACCACTCACAAACAGATCACATATCAATACACCAATATTCTTGACATGGTTAAAACCCCCAAAGAGAGAAACAATCTATGACCTGAGCCAACGTGGCCACTTCAGGCAATTTATTAATGTAGAAGAAAGAAAATTTACATAAGGTTCTCTCATGAACAATCACCTTACAAATGACCTTCCATGTTCTTTAAATTGAGATCATGGACCAATCAGGTGTTAAGCCACAGATCAAGTGTCAGTAATACCAAGGAGAGAATGGATTGTCGAATCACTTCATGTCTAGAACATATCGTGATCGTCGAATTGTAAGTTAAAAAAGTACATAGTAAAGAAACACATTTTACCTAACTCTACACTAGACCAAGTTATACTTAACTATTTCCTATGTCAGAATATCCTAACAACAGTGCAGTGATTTATTGTACCGATAGTCTCCATTATTTGCAGAATGTATCGCTCCAGTCTAAGTATGGATCAATGAGAGGATAGTTGTGGGAGGCTCTAGTACCCATTTTTTGCACTTGAAGAGATAATTGTTTCTTGAGTTCATTCATTGTTTCAACAATGATGTGAATTTTACAAATGTGCCCATCAATTCAGCGACAAAGGTCCACTTCATTCTCTCATTCACAAACATGGAACGATACCTATTGTGAGCATAAACAAAACATGTTTTCGATTATGGCATGGTGTTAGTTGCTAAGATATGCATTCTCTAGCGTATCTCTATACAAGGGAGGGAGAATACTAGTTAGTTTTAATACAAAGAGTGGCACTGGAGGTTCTTTCCAAATGAAAAAGAAAGCAGAAGCTCTTTTGGTGTAACTAGATTGGTTCGATTGCTACTAAGTATGGTGAATCATCACTCAGTCAAACGATGCCCGCCAAAAATAATCAAAGGAATAAATATATATTTTTGCATTTTTTGGTTTGTATTTATCCATGTGTCTGTAAATTTGTGTATATCAAGAGGTCAATTGCATAATTGACTATTGGATCCACCCAGTACCCACACAACTGTAAAAAGTGTAGTTTGTTTCATTTTGGTAGATGGGATTTTGTCCATAGGATGATCTAGTATCAAGATTGCCGTTCAGGAGATCTAGAAGTGTTAATTATACAGAGTTCATCAAAGATGGTCATAGGCATTTATGTTTTAAATGGAGTCGAAGTGACAACTTGAAGATAAGGTGGTGAAGAAAGAGCGGTGTTTGCAAGATTCAAGAGTGGATGTGAGTGTTGAAGAAGACTAGTCAAACATAAATCATTTTTTGTTGTTGTAATGTGTGTTTTTCAATTTTTTGTCATGTAAGCATTAAGGGAGGGACTTGAAAAAAATATTTCCATGGATTCCATGCTAAGTTTGGATTTTGTTTGAGATTTGTATGTAATTGTTGAGATATCCTCTCAAATCCTATTTCTAATGTTAGAATCAGTTGAATCTCAATCCAATTATATATATGTACCATATTTGTGAATGAAAGATAGTTTTTCTTTTGCAATTAATTTTCTTTCTGAAAATTCATGGCAAATTCTCATAAAAGACAATTATATTAAGTCTTTTCCATATTTGTATTTATTATAGTAAATTGGGCTTATCTGGGGTGGTGAGACGAAAATTTTGTTATCTTCTATCTTCAAATCCTTGTTAGTGACTTGATGAGTTACAATGCCTTAATAAATATTAATGTAATGGCTTGATTCCTATGAATATTGTTGTATTGACCTAGTACTGACAACATCACGCTAACCTGGCTAATTTATTTCCTTGGGAGAAAATGTGTATATTATAAGATTTCTATAACAAATTTATTTTCTTGGAAAAAGAATGTGTATTATAAGATTTCCATAACAGATATTGCGTTGAATTGTAATACCATTAATGCAATAACACAATGATCATTGCCACGACAAGATAATAATTATTAGTTGGGTTTATTTTGGTTGTTGGGAGTAATGAGTGTTCAATTCCAACTTTCCCTGGGGATATGCCCATTTTAGTTATGCAATTCTTCAACATAAATTATCTTCCATCTAGTGTCATATAAGCATGTAAATGTTTTAGTAAAAACCAAAAAATTTCCCCAATGTAGTGTCATATCCTCATACATAAACTAAGTTATATTTTTCAATGTACAATACTTTCATAAAATAAAAAGATTTTTCTACGACAATTGAATGTTCATCTTTTAAAATCATATCAACTTTACCATTTTATGGATAGTTTTGCTCATTTTTTCCAAAAGAATATTGCAATGTATACCAATTTTAAAAAATCTGACAGAGTCCCAAGACTATATAGAAAATTCAAAGCAAATTATCATTATAGAAAACTATTTTTATCCCTTGCCCCGTATTAGAAGATTTCCATAACAAAGAATTTATTAAAATGTATTTAAAATTTAGCTTTATAAAGTATAATTCAAAGTTGTTGTTTTTGTGTGACTAATTTTTATGAACAATAGTAATTGATTTCCGTGTGTTACGCGTTAAAAATACCAATTTTCTAAATAAATTCAAAACAAAAGAACAATTTAAAAAAAAATTGAGGATACATCAAAATTTTGATTTTTTTCAATATATTTAGACATATAAATAGGAAATGTCAATGAGAAATATTGATATAGCTTTCCATTTCAATAATTTCGCTTCGAATCAGCTAAATGACTGTCATTTTTATCCCTAAATAAAATCACATTTCTCCATGAAATTTGAGTTTGAAATATCCTTGTATATTTTATTATAAAAAAACCACAATATTTTTATTTAGACAAAATTAATTAAAAGTGTTTATTCATCCAAAATATAAAAAAACAAACAAAGAAAAACAATTCCAACACCAAATAATAATAATAATAATAATAAATTTTTATTTAGACAAAATTAATTAAAAGTGTTTGTGCATTCGAAATATAAAAAAACAAACAAATAAAAACAATTCCAACACCAAATAATAAATAATAATAATGGTATCAATTTTAACACATCACCAAAGACATTAGTTACAACCAAATATATATTAGATTGGATAAAGATTGGAATGGAGGGGTCTTTTGCCTATTTTGAAGGATGTTGCTGATATTGGCCTGTCAGTAGCCTTGTTGTCATTTTGGGACAATGTCAAAGCCACTCTTGCCAAAGGAGGGATCATACGAGTTGGGCTAAAAGATCACCTAGTCTGGTCTCTATCACACTCTCATTCGATAGAAAAAGTTAAAGAAATCTACTATGATCTTGCAGCTAAAAACTCCACACCTTCAAGAAAGAAATTCCTGATGGTGTTTTGGAAAGTGGGTTGTCCTCTTAAAATGACCTTATTTTCATGGTTAGTTTTCAACAACAAAAAATTATCATGGGAAAATCTGAGGAAGAGATGCTGGTACGGCCCAAGAAGATGCGTGATTTAACAAATTATCACACGTTCTTCAAATGCGAGGCCTCCCAACAAATCTGGTATGACTTGGCTATTTCTTTTCATTTTCCTAACTTTTGTTTTATCTCTGTCCAAGCAGCATTCGAGTGGTGGGAAAGGCAAGAAGAATCTAAGCGAGTCATCCTGCCCATTATGTTATGGTGCGTCTGGAAGTGGAGGAATCTCAAGATCTTTGAAGACTCAAAGCTCCCGTTCAAGTCTGTCATGCTCAACATCTCGGCTCTCCATGATATGATCCCCAGAAGGTTGTCGAAATAAGTTCTGAGAGCTCGCATGGTTCGGGTTTCTATCTTTTGTTTTTGTCTATGTTATGCCCTTTTCTATCTGGGCTGTCAGACTTCTTATCAGCACACAACTGCGTCCACTTTGTGCATTCCGGTTCTATATGGATGGTCTAATGTGTCGTGTTTTTCATGTGCACCTCTCACAATCTGTAATTTTTGTCCATCTACAGTTTTTTCTGTTTCTTCTTCTCTCTGATTCGGGAACCACAAGTTCCCTCAATATGTACCTTATCAGATTTTTTTGCTTATATTGCCTCAATATATATATATACTGCTTTTTCTTGTGGAAAAAAAAAAATTAGATGGATTTATAATATTTTTAGGATTGAGTTGCCAAAATTAAGTTAGTGCACAATTGTACTAAATTAAATGTACAACAATAATCCAAAGCAAAAAAATCTAAGTGAAGAGAATAATAATCTTTCTACATAATTGCCCAAAATAATCTCAATTAATGCTCTCAAATATTTTAATATATCTTTAAATATATCAATATGAAAAATATGATAATAATTTCGAATAAACCAATATAATAAAGTAACACAATAATAATTTTGATTAAGGAAAATAGATGGTTAAATAATTTTAAACTAACTGTATAAAGGATAGCAAACTCAGTTACCAAGAATAACAGTAGATAATAATTGAGTTAAATTAAGTTATTAGAAATTAACTTCTATAATAAATAATATATATTTGGGAATTGCTACTTTAGTGAATTTCTCTGTAATATATATAATTAAAAACAAGTTTTACTATATTAAAAAATATGTTTAATAACAAAACACAATTTATATATTTATTAATAAATATATTATATTAAATTGATTTTAACTTTAAAAAAAATAATTAATGTGTCAAATTTAAATTTGAAATTAATAATTTTGATATCAAGTCTTTGATGTGATATTAAAAGAAAAACAAACTTTAATATTAAATCCAATATTAAATAATAGTAAAATTGAATTTTAACATACCTCACGAAGAAAAGTTAGCAAATAAAATCAGGCAACATATGGATAAATTTACAAACTATAAGTCTTTGAAAAATATATCAATACCCTATCTTTTTAATATCTTTCATATTAAAGTCAAATGTTGGCCACATCTTTAACCTTCAACTCGCATAGAAACAATTTCTGGTTTGTGAATGTTTCCATTTTAGATGTATCCAAGGAATTTAAAACAAACTTCAGAAGGCATTGTGTTATCCCCAGGTCAGACATCCATCCTAAGTTGAAGGTTAGTATAGTTGTAAATTCTTAAAAAAAAAAGTTGTAAGTCACTAATTACAATGTGTAGAATGAAAAAATACTAATATTTGGGTGTAAAATATGCAGTTGCAAAACCTTACAACTAAAAAAACAAAACTAAGATCCAAGTGTAAAACACTATTTCAACTCGCAGTAAAGTGTCGATGAACGAAGTGAGCACAGATATTGCAGAAGTTGATCAATGCATGTTGAAGATTTAACAGAGGTGTAACAATGCTGGTTGAATCCGAAGGACCTTATGAACGAGATGATCATCGATATCACACAAGTTGACCAATGCTCGTTGAAGGTGTATCCGTATTTTCCTGAAAACCCTTCTCTATCCCAAAACATGATCTCTGGGTTTGATTTGAATATCCTTCCTAAAAGTTGAGCCATGAATTGTGACTCTGTTCCTTTGTGCGAATTCTTCCATTGTAGCTGATTTCTTTACTGTCCCCTTTGAATTGACTCTCCCTCTGCTGAAGGCGGGTTGAACTTCTTGAGGGAAAAGCTCGCAGACTAAACTATTAAAAACTTAACAAAGATTTGAACCCACACAAATTCTCCCCTAAGAATTGAAAAGCTTAGCCACAAGAATGCCCAAACAAAAGAATTCAATGGGAGTTGCTCTTGGTTCACTGAGATTTACACTCATAGCTCAAATTTCGGTCGAAACAACTTGTAAGTAGCAATCCTGGTTGGAGATTTTGACGCTGTGCAAAGAAACTGCAGGTTTTATTTGTATTGCGATATACATCTTTTTCTGCATTCTTAAGACCCACATCCTTTCCCTACTAGGCGTTCAAATGCCTATCTAGATTGAGACTTTTAATCTTATTTGTCCCCAGTTTTCCCTGGGGGAGGGATTGTTGGAACTACTACACACCTACATGCGGACTCTTAGCTAGAGCATGCAACTACATGCAACTACTACACATCTACATGGGGACTCTTAGTTAGAGCATGGGATTGCATGCAAGATTCCTTTTGCATGATTTACTCCTTGATTTGCTCATTCTTTAACTCCACAACTGACTAGTTATCTCCGGAACCTTTTGTAGGTGTTGAGTCTTCTCATTGATCACCACTATAGTGAATTACCTTGGGATCTTCACTCAGTAATGCTATATCATGAGCATTGTAACATATTTTCTAATGAATCATTCTTTTCTTCTTTCGATTTTTTCTTTTAGTGTTTTTGCTCTGCAAAGCTGTGTGTTCAACCTTTACTAGCTAGATTCATCTGTGCAGGTTTTCTAACACATTTACATGGTATCAGAGCCCACAGGTTGCTAGATAATAGGCGCACCAGTACTTTATTTTGCAGGTATTACAGCTCGAAGATCGAAGATTGACAGAAAAATGGAGTTTCCCAAAGCATCGATCCTAACACCGTACAACTATCACGAATGGAAGGACCAAATGGCTCGATACCTTCGTCAAAAAGGGTTGTACAGGATTACCATGGCTACAGAAATGGAACCCACTTCAGCCATAGAGAAATCCAAGTATCTCAACCGTATGGATGAGGCCCACGGATCCATATGCATGTGCA
>APFE031623291.1:20062-31689 GCA_000404065.3 Pinus taeda
AGCTTAAAAATTACTATTAGTAATTTATAAAATTTAATAAAATTAATAGTTGATTTTTATTTTATTTTTATTTTAACCAAGCTAAAATGTTTAACATACATTAAATTACAACATCCATTTTTACTCTTAATCGCATTAAATATTTTTTCACTCTATGCTAGTTTGCATATCACGGTATTTGATACCTCTCGGGGGTTAGTAGATCCAGAGTAAGATGGATCTATTCTGGTTTTATTCCCCCATTTAAATAGGCTACATTCCAAGTGAATACCATGGGTCAATACCATGTTCCATTTTGGTGAATACCATGGGTCAATACCATGTGCCATTTTTATTTTTATTAATAATAATATTAGGGTTAATAATGTTTTTTTGCATGGTATTAATATAAAAAAATAGAAAAATGTTTTATTTGTTTACCATACCTCTCGTTTATTTATATAAATATAAAAAGAGGTTTTATTTATTTACCACGAGTCTAGTTTATTTATATTTTTATTTATTTACCATACCTTTTGAGTAAGTATATTTTTCACTCTATGCTAGTTTGCATATCACGGTATTTGATACCTCTCGGGGGTTAGTAGATCCAGAGTAAGATGGATCTATTCTGGTTTTATTACCCCATTTAAATAGGCTACATTCCAAGTGAATACCATGGGTCAATACCATGTTCCATTTTTGTGAATACCATGGGTCAATACCATGTGCCATTTTTATTTTTATTAATACTAATATTAGGGTTAATAATGTTTTTTTGCATGGTATTAATATAAAAAAATAGAAAAATGTTTTATTTGTTTACCATACCTCTCATTTATTTATATTTCTATTAATTTACCATACCATTCATAAATACAAGGTGACTTATGGAGTAAATATACAAAAAATGTTTTATTTGTTTACCATACCTCTCGCTTATTTATATTTTTATTAATTTACCATACCTCTTTTACAAATATGGTATTTGGCCCATAGGATTCACTTAAATAAAACCTCTTTCTTGAGCCTTCATAAATAGAACGAGGGTTATGGACTAAATATAAAACGAGGTTTTATTTATTTACCATGCGTCTAGTTTATTTATATTTTTATTTATTTACCATACCTTTTGAGTAAGTATAAAAAGACGTTTTATTTATTTACCATACCTCCACTTTACTTATATTTTTATTTGTTTGCATGTATATAAGGTGACTTATGGAGTAAATATAAAAATGCTTTATTTATTTACCATACCTCTCATTTATTTATATTTTTATTTATTATGCTTAATTTATTTACCATACCTCTCATTTATTTATATTTTTATTAATTTACCATACCTCTTTTCTAAATATGGTATTTGGGCCTTTAGCCCATAGGATTCACTTAAATAAAACCTATTCTTGAAAATGGGAAAATTGATTCACTTAAATAAAACCTATTCTTGAAAATGGGCGAATGAAAGGTTGTAACTCCTAATTTCAAGGGCTAAATTTACCTTTTTTACCCTCTCCCTTAAAATAAGGTGGGCTATTTAGGGTGATTTGTAAAAATGTACTATGATACAAAATATTCGCCAACTAAAAATTTAAAACCCCTTAATTTCGCCAAAGGGTGAACATTTGCCCCTAAAATCACCCCTAATACTAAGTTTTATAAATTATGAAGCCTCAAAGGCATTGAAAATGAGAGAGGGGAGTGAGTGCCAAAGTATAATTTTAAAAACTCTCCGGCGTTTTAGTGTAATGGGTTTCTGATATTATGCATGTATCTTATAGTTTGATTGGACTGTGTATTGAAGCGCTGAATAGTGATTGTGTTGTTTATTAAAAAGCTTGAATTACCTTCCTATTCTCCGTTTGATGTTACTGTGTATTGGAGCATTTTGATTCATTTTGGGTTCGCTTCTCTTCATTGTGAAAACGTATTGTTGTTGTCACTTTAATCTCATTTCATTACAGTCGGAGTGATACTTTGTTTGCATAGAGTAATGGCATAGGATCGAGACATTAGAAGGATGGCACGGAGGCGTCGGATTCTCCTTATCAGAGGTTCCACGACTTATGTTAAGCTTGATAAAGCCATAAGGCATCCATTGTGAAACTTGTTGGTTTGTGGCAGCATCCCAGGTTTTGGAATTGGCTTTTGCTTGAGGACGAAGTCAAAGTGACTACAAACAGGGGATTGCATATTGAGGTTCATAGTATTCACAGGTTTGAATACGAAATTCTCCACAGAACAGCTACATAAGCTTCACAACGATTTCGCTATGGTCGGTGCAGTCAAGACTAATTTTTGTGTGTCTATATAATAGAGAAGAGCTTTCCCACAATTAAATTTCGTTACACAATTCTAGAATTGTGAAGGAAGACTGGTTTCAAATAGCTTCATGAGAACGCCGCTAAATTGTGGATTTGACCAATGAGAATATCATAAATTTTTTGTGTGATATATATATCACTGCTTCAATATCTTTATTCATCTATTGCTATCATCGTCTGAGATAATTAGTTTAGTAGTCCGGATCGTGAAGCGGAGCCTTACAAACCTCTACAGGCTACTCAAGAGCGACATGAAACCTTGTTGTTGAAGCAAGAAATCGATCAGCCTCGATCAGAGAATGTGTCCCTAAGAGAGTCACTAAGAAATCCAATCTGTTCAATTTGTGGAGGACGAGGACTTAATGGGGATCTCATGTCATTCGACGAACAGTAGCTACGGCATGAGAATGCTCGCCTGAAAGATGAGCTGGACAGGGTTTGTGCTTTGTGCTTTGTGTGCGAATGAAACTCATGCACTGCCTGCCTTCTCGATTCAAGGTGGATATAAGAGTGGCACCGGGAACTCATCAAACAGAGGATGCAGTAAACAAGCAACTCAATGACAAGGAACGTGTGGCAGCTGCTTTAGAGAATCCAAATCTTTTGGAGATGGTAGATGATTGTCTTGTTCCTACGAACAATTGATTACAGAGGGTGCTAAAACAGCTGGCGCTTCAGGTATAATTGGCATTGACATTGATTTCAATAGATTTGCAATTGCAAGGAATTTTGAAGTCACTGAGTTTGTGAATCCCATAGATTTTGAGAAGCCTATACAACAAGTGATCGTTGATATGACCGATGGGGGTGTTGATTCCAGCTGGAGTGTGTTGGAAATGTCAGTTTAATGTGAGTTGCAATTGAATAGAAGGTATGTGGTGCTAGTATTCAGCTGGAAATGAAATTCAGTTTATATGAATTGGTTGCCATAGCAGAGTATTTGAAGATTCTGGGTTTTGCGGGTTTAGGCCTGCATCAAGTGGTATCAGAGCAGGAATAGCTTTGTTTGAAGATTCAAGTTTTTAAGTTAAGTTAATTGCATGTGATGAATGAATGTTAGATTTTGGAACTGATGAATATTGCAGCACGGAATGCAGTGCAGTTGAGGAAGTGAAACAAGATCAACAGGATCTTAAGAGGTGAGCTGACAAGTATTATTTATCTTTGGTTTAAAGGTTATGCTTAGATAATTTGATTTACAGGCATAGTGAAGAAATCTCAGCGGGAAGAAGTAGATCACAACTAGAGTGCAGTGATAAAGAAGTCCAACAAGGGATTCTAAGTGAATGTGGCAGAACCTAAAGATTCAACATAGGTTGAATAAAGTTGAAGATGAGAGAAGCCTACAGGAGCAGTAGAGGATGCTCAAAAGGTTCCAACAGAGGACCAATGATTACCAAAAGACCAGATCCGGAGGGAAGGATTGGTGAGGTAAGTGGCAGCAAGAGAGTTTGCTGTGGTAGAGGCTTCATGCAACTCATAGGTGAGGAACTCATGGTGAAGGAGATGACTACCAAAAGTCATAAAGGACAGAGCAGAGGTTCAGAAAGAGGCCACAGTAGAAAAGAGAAGAAATATGCCAAGGTGAATGGCATAAGACAACAGTTGACTCAAGAAGAGTATGAGAAAGAGAAAGCTGAGATAGCAGTTCATCTTGAGCTATTGATGGAGTTGTTATGGGAAAATGTGAAAGACCAGAGACATGGTTTACTAATAAGGAAGAGAGTGAAGTGGTAGAGGTTACAACAGAAGAGAGATTTACAGATAAGGATGCAGTTAACAGGGGAGCTGAGGAAGCTTGAGCAAATGATGGATGTATAGTTGAAACGGGAAGAACTCAGAGTAGCTAAGTTGGAAGAGGAGGTTTCCATTGGTGGAACAGAGGAGAAGATCATTGATGATTTCTTGAGTTATTGGGAAAATCCAAATAAGCTGGATAATGTAAAACCATGTATTTTTGTAGCTGACAATTGTGATGTGATTATAGGTTTTACTAAGGAGGATGTGCAATCTTGTGAAACTGTTACAACGCAAGAGGAAGTTGTTGTGGATGTTGAAGAAGAGAATCAATCTGAAGCACAGATAAGGGAAGTAACAGTTGATACGGCTGAACATTTTGTACAAACTGAAAGTTTATGTGTGAATGCAGGGGATGATGATATGCTTTAACAATGCTACAGAGAAATTGCATTGTTGGAATACTGGTTGGAGAATCCAGAGTATGACAGGGATATTGCAAAAGAAAGAGTCCAGTGCAGAGAACAAGAGGAAAAAGTTGCAAATGAAATTGCAGGTAACAAGAAAAGGAATGTTGCAGAGGGACAGGAAGGTTGGGAGGCCACAACATCCATAGTGAAAGCTAGAGCAACATGTGGGGCGACATTTATGATGACAGCTCAGACAACATTGATAGTAGCAGAAGAGGCACTGATGCCTTATGTATTTTATTCTAACAATTTTTTAGTGAGTACAGGTTTTATTGAAGATGCTGGAGAAAATCTATTAGACAGAGAAATTGAAATGATGAGGCGGATGATGATGGAAGTATCCTGGAATAGACCAGCAGCAGTATAACAAAGGAGAAGTAGTGAAAGGAAGACAATAGAAGATGGCGAGAGCACAGCCAGTGGAGCGATGCAACATAAAATGTGGAAACCGGGAGAAAGGCAACAAGCAATAGCACATGATGACTTGTAGAACAAAGTGTGGGATCCAGGAAAAACCAGTACCAAAAGACACATGATCAGGAGATCATGATTATTTTCTACCTTGGGAGTCTGATGCAGGAGCATTCAGCCCAAAGGGAAATTATTGTAAATAATAGACATAGGGGGTCATGCATTTGTGGAATTAATTTCCTAAGTTCCAAGTTAGTTTAATATCTAGGCTTTTAAGTGTGATTTAATCAGATATTCTCAAAATAAATAAATAAAACTAGGGAGAGCTTTTAGGCATAAAAGGAATGGATGTGGATCATTAAGTGATAAGGAAGCTTTTTCTATTTTAGAACAGGGAAAAAGATGGAATAAAGCCTCAAGATGCTTTTTGCCATATGTATGCATTGCATGTAGAGTTTTAGAGCTTTTAGTTGAGTGATTTTAGGATTTTTTAGATCATACTAAGTTTTATAAATTATGAAGCCTCAAAGGCATTGAAAATGAGAGAGAGGAGTGAGTGCCAAAGTATAATTTTAAAAACTCTCCGACGTTTTAGTGTAATGGGTTTCTGATATTATGCATGTATCTTATAGTTTGATTGGACTGTGTATTGAAGCGTTGAATAGTGATTGCGCTGTTTATTAAAAAGCTTGAATTACCTTCCTATTCTCCGTTTGATGTTACTGTGTATTGGAGCATTTTGATTCATTTTTGGTTCGTTTCTCTTCATTGTGAAAACGTATTGTTGCTGTCACTTTAATCTCATTTCATTACAGTCAGAGTGATACTCCGTTTGCGCAGAGTAATGGCATAGGATCGAGACATTAGAAGGACGGCACGGAGGCATCGTATTCTCCTTATTAGAGGTTCCACGACTTATGTTAAGCTTGATAAAGCCATAAGGCATCCATTGTGAAACTTGTTTGTTTGTGGCAGCGTCCCAGGTTTTGGAATTGGCTTTTGCTTGAGGACGAAGTCAAAGTGACCGCAAACAGGGGATTGCGTATTGAGGTTCATAGTATTCACAGGTTTGAATACGAAATTCTCCATAGAACAACTACAGAAGCTTCACAACGATTTCGCTATGGTCGGTGTAGTCAAGACTAATTTTTGTGTGTCTATATAATAGAGAAGAGCTTTCCCACAATTAAATTTCATTACACAATTCTAGAATCGTGAAGGAAGTCTGGTTTCAAATAGCTTCATGAGAACGCCGCTAAATTGTGGATTTGACCAGTGAGAATATCATAAAGTTTCTCTGTGATATATATATCACTGCTTCAATATCTTTATTCATCTATTGCTATCATCGTCTGAGATAATTAGTTTAGTAGTCTGGATCGTGAAGCGGAGCCTTACAAACCTCTACAGGCTACTCAAGAGCGACATGAAACCTCGTTGTTGAGGCAAGAAATCGATCAACCTCGATCAGAGAATGTGTCCCTAAGAGAATCACTAATAAATCCAATCTGTTCAATCTCTGGAGGACGAGGACTTAATGGGGATCTCATGTCATTCGACGAACAGCAGCTACGGCATGAGAATGCTCGCCTGAAAGATGAGCTAGACAGGGTTTGTGCTTTGTGCTTTGTGTGCGAATGAAACTCATGCGCTGCCTGCCTTCTCGATTCAAGGTGGATATAAGAGTGGCACCGGGAACTCATCAAACAGAGGCTGCAGTAAACAAGCAACTCAATGACAAGGAATGTGTGCCAGCTGCTTTAGAGAATCCAAATCTTTTGGAGATGGTAGATGATTCTCTTGCTCCTACGAACAATTGATTACAGAGGGTGCTAAAACAGCTGGCGCTTCAGGTATAATTGGCATTGACATTGATTTCAATAGATTTGCAATTGCAAGGAATTTTGAAGTCACTAAGTTTGTGAATCCCATAGATTTTGAGAAGCCTATACAACAGGTGATCGTTGATATGACCGATGGGGGTGTTGATTACAGCTAGAGTGTGTTGGAAACGTCAGTTTAATGCGAGTTGCAATCGAATAGAAGGTATGTGGTGTTAGTATTCAGCTGGAAATGAAATTCAGTTTATATGAATTGGTTGCCATAATAGAGTGTTTGAAGATTCTGGGCTTTGCGGGTTTAGGTCTGCATCATAAACCTTGTATCATATCAGATTATGGAATGTCTAAAAAACACATCTCTATAAACCTATAATAAGTTGTTATATTCTCTTCTTTTAATTATTAAACAATGAGAACTCAAATTCAAATGTTAAGCTTTACTAACTTCTTTTTGAGTGAAATTATTTCTATAATATGTTGTTAAACTTTATGTTATTCATCTTGTTTTTACAATTATATGAATATGACAAGTGTTTTAAGAGTTTTGGTGTTTGGAATCCATTTGTAGCAGTCCCACCCGTGTTTGTTAAATATCTTCCAACATATTACTTTACTTAAAACACAAACCTAAAAATGATTTAATTATAAAATTTACTAAATAAAAATTTGTAAAAAAACATTAAACAAAATATGGAATGAGATATTACATGGTCTTTGCATTTTCTATCAGATTTGCAAAACTAGTAGAATGTATATAAAAGCTTCCGGTTTTGAAATTAAACTTTAGACCTCTTCCCAATAACTTTACAAGACTGATAAAATGTATATTAAAACTCTAAATTTTAAAAATTAAACTTTATCACTGATCTTTTCATTATACGTATATAAATTAAAATTTTAAAATTAAATTTGTTATCTTTAATTTACAAAATTATAACTTTAATTACATACATTTAAATTTGTTCTTTAATTTTACTTAACAACGAGGACTCAAATATTTGAGCTAACCCTTGGGGCTTGGAAATGAACATTAGTTGTTTTCAATTCTAGTGAATATAATTCATCTGCGGGAACAAATTTTGATCTCTTCTATGAATCATAGGAAACTACACTCAATCGTTCCCAACAAAGAACAAATGCTATACCGAATTTATTACTTCACACAACCTTTACATTTAAACTTTATCTAGAAAAACAAAATGTTTTAGAGGTAGAAATTTAGAAGGAAGCATTAGAAACTCCTATTGATTCCATCTAGTTGTACTACCATCTTAGATCACAAATTCCTCTTGCATTTAGTCAAAGTAGAGTATCATCCCTTAAGATATAAAAATCCATTATATTTTCTTAGAAAGAAGTTTAGAATATGAATACAAAAAAACCTCATGATTGTCATTTTTATAAGTCGTATTGAATGTAGAAGACTCTTTGGGGCTTTGCCATGCCAATTAATTCATTATAGATTCAACTTGATTTTTTCTGTAGCAAATATATCTTTATAGAAAAACATTTTGAGGGAAATTACACATGCATTTATTCTTTTCAAATTAGTTTTTGTATCATGAGCATGGTCTTGATTTCAATTATGTGTGCCAATGTTTCTATATAAATAGTTTCATCTCGTAGACTTTAGTTAATTTATAGCTTTTATCTTCTCATGCCAAATTCTTTAATTCAGTTTTAATTCAACTCGGCATACAATATTAGAGCTAAACAATTCCATTAAAGTCATTATGCCTTCATCATGAAAGATTCAAAATAGATAGTGTTGATCCATAACATGCACTTGGGATGGATTCCCTTTGGACCCTTTATGGGTGACTAATGAACCCCAAGATTGCATATTCATATTTAAAACTATGTATTTATAATATATTAAATTATATAATTCAATATTATTTTTATCATTTCAATCACAATTGGACATAAACATGTTTTACCCATTTATTTGTGCTTCTTACATATCCAAGCTCGCAAATAGTTTAGTTGTTGTACTATATTAATGCAAAAATATAATTAATATTGTACTTCTGTGCTATTCATTACTAAATTTAGTTAGTTCATTTTTATGATGTGTTTCTTATGATATGCTTTATTTTAATGAAACATAGAAAACAAATTGATATTGTATATTAAAATGAGATAAGTTTGAGTGCCAATGGAAAACAATGTGGGCCTAATAATACCCACCTAGCATATAATTTAAAATAAAGAAAGCATTAAGATATGATATGAGATTGGGTAAACCTAGAATAATGTTGGTATAATAAATACCCATAGTCCAAGTTTCTACTCTCCATTTCTTAGGTTAAGAAAGAGATGCTTCATGTTATATCATTTGTACATCATTTATACTCTATCAAATGGAAGAAAATTAACTTGGGTGTTTAGTGACTTTCATTAAATTCACTCACCAAAAATAATCGTGTATAGTATGGAATTTGAACTTTGGTACTCACATATGATTATACCCTAGAAGGTTCCTGGAACTATTCACCCATGCTTGACCCACCTTATGATTATATGGTAGCTCTCAAATTATACGTCACCTTCCAAGAGCTAGTTTCACCCTGGTATAGACATGGGACACCATTGGGATGTTTAACATTATGGTGAGTTATTT
The DNA here is from genome assembly GCA_000404065.3 of Pinus taeda. Lineage (NCBI taxonomy): Eukaryota > Viridiplantae > Streptophyta > Pinopsida > Pinales > Pinaceae > Pinus > Pinus taeda. The sequence goes on from APFE031623291.1 coordinate 29,451, forward strand.
GATTCCTTGTTACCCCATTGGTATCATACCCTTGGTTGCCAGTTTGCCTCATTTATTTTTCCATTCGGTCATTTTTTTGTGCATTTCCTAAGTTCACTAAACCATTTGAGGGCACAAACCCTTAATATGGGTCCATCATTACTTAGGATGCCTTAAATAAGGTTCGTAGCTATTTAAATATGTTTGGAAGTTGTTATTTAGTGGTAACTTTTAGTCAAATATCCAATATTTATTGATTTCTTCCTATTGATCATACCATAAATTTGCTTTAAATGGTATCATGAATGTGAATTAGCAAGTCTAATAATAGAGGAAAATTTTGGGCCTAAATGATCTGCAGTCTCATTGTAACCAAATCGACAACGTTTAACCAAAATACATAACACGCTACTTTTATAGGATTCTGACACTTATTGGAACATGAGAATGTTTCAAGTGAACTTCACAAGTTCACGTAGTTATCAAGTTAAAGGTTCTAATTAGAAATTTATGTCAGGATAGTTAGACACTTAGGAGTTAGTTATGCTCAACTTGGTCTAATGTGTCTATTAGGTAGAATCATGTTTCTTTAGTATGCATTATTTGCATCATAACTTGATGGCTATGATGTATTCTAGACATAAAGTAATCTAAAGGCTTACATCCTCCTCGATATTAATGACTATTGATCCATGACTTAACACCCAATTGGTCCATAACGTTGATTTAAAGAGCATGGGGAGTCACTATTAATAATGATTTCATGAGAAATATCTTATGTAAAGTTCTTTTCTTTTTCAGTAGTTAAATTTCCTCTAGTGGCCACATTGACTGGGGATGTGGAGTATTTCCCTCTTTGAGGGTTTCAGCCACATAAAATTACTAGAGCTATGATATTTGATCTAGTTGTGTGAGTAGTTATTGAAGGTGGTTGGCTTATATGGAATGAATTATCATCCTGAACATGTATCATAGCATGTTCAAAGAGCTACTCTTTTTGTTGATCGGTATCTTGAGCTTGTGTTGCCATTTCTAATATTAATTATTTCCATACATTTTTTTCCTAAACAATTTATTCCATTATGTCTAGAGAATTGGTTTTAGTTAATAACACCTTTCCTTTCATAAATAAAGGTGTCTATTTTCCCAAGATACAGTTTTTTCATTATGTCATGAGATTACAATTTAATTATACTTAAAAATAATAATTATAGAGTTCGTTTTCCATTTTTCTGTGTATATTCTTAGTTTGATACTCTTTATAATTTACATTTTCCCTTTTCCCCGCACTCTATAAAATCTGGCAAATTAGAAGCAGTGTTGAAAATATTTTTCTTAACAACATATTCTCTTAGTAGTGTGCTCTATGTGATCTCAAAAAATAAAAAAATAAGGGGAGAACTTGTATTTTTTAGGCAAGTTAATTGATATTTAACCTCATTGTTGTTGAGAATTAGATTTTTTTATTTGTTTTTTACAAAAAAATGTTTTATTTTGGATAAGTATTTTTTTTTTGTAAGCATGCACTCTGAGGCAAAGTTCCAACAACACCAACAGCAACAATCATGTCCTCCACTCCACTACTATTAGTATGTGTTTTGCACTATCTCACTTGGTTAAAAGTTACTTTATATAGTAAGAGGTCTTGAGTCAAATCTCTTTTCAAGTTACATTTTACAATTCTTGTAAGCTTAAGTTATGTAACGTGCATTTTGCACATATATATATATATTACATCCAACTTTCATTTATAAATTAACTTCATTGTAAAAGTGTTTATCACTTGTTTTATAAAACTAGGTGACTTCATAAAGTAGTTATTTGTATACGTGAGCTTATAGGTAAAGTTAGTGAGGATATTTTTATTATTAAATTTTCACCTCATCTATAACCATACACGTGTACTTACCATTTGGTTATTTTTTATCATTATTGCCTTTTTTTTTTAATGACATAACCTTCATATTTCAAGCCCATTTTTACAGTTTTTTAAAATATTCAATTTTTTCCAGAGATGTCCATTTAGCTAGTCATTTTAAACTTTTGAAACCATATTATATATATTTGGATATGGCCACTTCAAGTTCAATTTTTTCCAGAGATGTCCATTTAGCTAATCAATTTTAACTTTTCAAACCATATTATATATATTTTGATATGGCCACTCCAAATGAACTTTTCCTTACTAGTGTTGTAACATGATTAGTTTTGATTAAACTACATGATCAAAAACATTTTGCTTCTATATATATATATATTA
>APFE031623293.1:0-11962 GCA_000404065.3 Pinus taeda
CGTGCCATATTACAAGCACGAATGTGGGACTCACAAAAAAAAAACCAGGGCTTCCTTAGGATTTACCACATATCCTGACATTACTAGTCAAGGTATTTATAGGGCTGAAATGCTCATCTATTCCACTAGACTTTACTACAATCCCACCATTATCAATCAAGGGATTTTTAGGCCTAAACAATAAACATACACTACCAGGATTTACTAAAATCCCACCAAAATCAGTCAAGGGATCACTAGGCCTTAAACAAACATGTATTCATTTGTATTTATTCACTAATATCTTGAGGAATTTTCCTGTATCCACCCTCAGGGTATACTACCTATCCCGCCATTACAGGTCACGAGATTTTTAGGCCCTTGGAAATTTTCTTGAGACCACCTCAACCGATTCCAAAACCATCCAATAATTCAATCTCAGACCAAAGAGTGAACTCGATCACACTATGGTTATTAGGAAATGACAAGGCAAAGTTGAAAACCATTGTCACACCCAGTAAAGCCCATGCTAATGACAACAAGAGTACCAAATATACACATGCATGTTCCATGCATGCCAAAATCAACAAGAAAATCATACATGTAAATTGATTCCTACAAAGCAATCCACTTGTAGCCACTTGATCCAACTATTCCTTTCTTGATCCTTACTTTCCTTTCCTTTCTTGTCCTCCCTTTTCCTTCCTTTCTCCAATGCTAGAGTGCTCCAAGAATGCTCTAAGTGTGAAAGAGTATGAGAGAATAGAGATAATAGAGAAAGAGAGCTCCAAAATTGAACTCACAAAATCTAACACTAAAGAAAGCCATGAACTCATCCTCATAAAATGATTTATTATTGAGGCCTCTAATTTATTCAATTTCCTCTATTTCTCCTTAAATTTCCTTCTCATGAAAATATGTAACCATTCACCTTCCTTTTCTCTTATTTTCCATTATTCTCATCAATAAATTTCCAATTAATGCATCTTTTCCTTTGCCAATTTCCATAGCCATTAAATAATCAAAATAAACACCCACTAGGATTATTTACCCACCATTCAAATTGGAATAGGCATCTAATGACCTTGGTCTTATTTTTCCATTATTAACTTTATTACATGAAATTTTAACTTGGGGCTGTTACATACTACCACATTTGGCATTCCTATGTAGAGACACAATCCCCCCATAGATATCATATTGAAACCCACTTCCATTTATGTCTTCATTGATCTCTTCCTTAATTACAAAGATGCAAAGTTGATGTATGCTTGAAAAAAATAGGAGAAAGTATCCAAATCATGCTTTACAACTATCCATTTCATTTCTTAAAAGAGACCCATTATTTCACTAATTCATACTTTTCAACAAATATTGGGATAATTATACTTATTGACGCTTCATATCTTATAGGAATTTTATTAAAAATTATTATGAATGTCATCATAGTGATGAGATTTCAATTACGCATTTTGTCGAGCAATTTGCATGCATATCTTGTTCTCCCACCTCTAACATACATATCAAAAATTGCAATTCCCATTAACAAGTTATCCCCAAATACAAATCTCATTATGTATTGAAGGATTTCCTTTCCATATTCCAAAGCTACCGCACTTACACAAGCAAGAAGAAAATTGGAAAATGTGAACCATTTTTGCTAGACACCCATTATTTGCGATGCCAAAGTGATATCATGATAATCAAACTTTGCATAATTTTTAATCATGGTAGTCTATGAGACTACATTTTGTTTAATAATTTCATCCATAACTTGCTAAGCCTTTTCTAATTCCCTCACATTTCATGAAAAATAACAAGATTGTTTCCCCTGGAGAAGTGTGGCTTAAATCCCTTATGAATCATGTGATTATGGAGCATTTTAATAAATTCCATAGAACTCTTCTCAAGACCCACATGCAAGAGAGGTATATAATTATATATTTAAATGAGTTACTTTACGATCCATTTGACTTAAAGTTCCAAGTGTGGCTTTTAACTAGACATTTTTTGAACTTGCCGAATTGGAGCATTGGCTTGAATATTTATTTCCATAAAATGATGGGAATCCACTCTTATATATTGGTTGCAGTTGGTTCTTAATTTTTTAAAGTGTGTAGTAAGTTAGACATAGAAAACTCATACATTTTCTTGCCATTTGCATCATCTGAGCTAAACTTGACCAACCGATAAAGGTTTCCTCAGTCCTGAATGTATTTCTCCACCACTATCCACTCAAATATTTTTCCACAAAAAAAATAAAAACATCAGATGTTGCAAATTGTTGAGTCTCATCCATAATTTCTGCAACACTTATCATTTCCACATACATGAATGCACTCTATGCAAACACAATGTTCCGAAAGAAGATTAATACTAACAATATTTGCAACACATGAAAAACTTGGAAATGCACAACATCCAAGGAAACAAACATTTTAATGAATTGTTCCTTCAGTGAAACACCCAAATTTTGAAAATTGTAGTTAAAGTGTTCATTTTTCTCATGATTTAATGAATTTGGCAGTTAAATGGTTGGGGTTGAAGTTAACGAACAATCAAAGATTGTGTTCCTTCTAGCTATATTTCTAGACGAATATTTGTTGGAACATTGTTCTACACAAATCAATGAAAAAGGAAAAACATACAATAATTAATATATTACATTCATAATTCAAAATCCTATCAAAACAAAAAATACTTCAAACACATGTTATGTTCCAAGACACCGAGTGGGCACAAATTGTAGAGGACTAATGATATTCACTATATAGGTGTTGGAAGGAATGCCCCACCCCACATTTCTAGTAAAATGCCTGAAATTCCCAACCATGTCACCAAGCATATTGCTATCACCAAATAAACCAGATGCAACAAATTATTCATTGGCATCATTGTGCCCATCTTCCAATACTCCATTTCTTGCTTTGTTTGAGGAAAAACCTTAGTTCTCGCTTGCATGAACACTCTCTTGGTAAACACAATGCTCCTAATGAACATTACTGTTATAAAAAAATGGTACAATAAAAAAATTCTAGCATCTTCAACATGCACATAAACAAACATTTCAAGAAAATGTTCTTCCCATTATACTACTCATGTTCCCATACTTATGATTATCGGCTTCCTCATGTTGATGATTTATTGAAGTTTGTTTCTTTTACTGATACATGACTCTTCTACATGCATTTAGTGCATCCTTATTCTACTAATGCTATTTTCAGTGATATTCATTCGCTCTTTCCCATGAATTAAGGAACCAAGCTCTTTTTGAAGTATGCTTGCTTGTTCCTTCACTTAACATTTCTGCAAAAAAAATTAGTTCCTTTGTAATTTCGATTTTCAATCTTTCATCTCATGTTACATCTTCAACAAGTTCATGTATTTATGCTCACTCACTTTATACATCAAGTAAATTCAACATTAAATAACTTTAAATACTAGCAATTAGCCTTTCATATTACAGAAACACATATATAAACAATATTTCAAACACTGCAATACAAAAACAATCATCATTTGTGCAATTTCATATAAGAAATAACAAAAGACTCTATACACCCCAGACATACATAACAAAAATTTACATTGAAGTCCATAGTTCAATCTGCAAAATAGCAGATCAATGCAAGAAATATCCAAGAAAAATTGAAAAATTGACATGAGTATGTTTTCATCAAATAGCCCAAATTCATATTACACTAATAGTTAAACAATGACAGTTTTCATTACTAACGGTCCAAATTCATATTACAATAATAGTTTTCATTAAACAATCCAAACATATATTCACATGACTATGTTTTCATTAAAAAGTCCTAAATCATTCCTTTAAACAATTGTTTTCTTCCAAAAAAATATAAACATATTTAATAACTTAAAAGGTAAAAAAAATTATTATTTAAAATACGAAATTCAAACATCGGACCTATGTATTTTATAAAAGCATATCTCTTTCTCTTGATCTTCCAATTTCTTACTACAGTAGGGTCAAGCTCCATACTCGAACAAAATAAAACAATCTTCTTCACACCCGACCTCCCGACCATCATCGTATGTCTTACCTTGACTACGTAGCATGTTAGGGTTGGGGACACCACTGGTAGAAACTTGAATTTATCACCATGCTAACTTCTGACTAGTCGATTGGCTTCAGTTGCGAATATGAATAAAATATTTTATATATTGGTTTGAGTCCTAACCATAATTTTGTTTTAACTTTCTTTATTTTCTTTTAAATTAACTCCACTATTGCAATCCCTTATGTTTCAATAAAACCTTAGTCGAACTCCGATCATCCAACCTCACCTCCATTTTCGCATCCACATGGTTCAAACGGTTTGTCACTTTAATGAGAAATTAACACCTTTCATTCAAATTTATTGTTGCTCGTTCCGAGGGTTTAAACAAAATTTAGCAAGTTTCCTACTTTTTTCTTTCTATTTTTCAATATTTTCTTCACACCCTAATTACACTACTTGTCTAAAATTTTGATTTTCAATCTTGAATCTCTTATTACATCTTCAACAAGTTCAAATATTTACGCTCACTAACTTTATACATGAAGTAAATTTCAATACTAAATAAATTTAAATAGTAACAATCAGTCTTCCATATTATAAAAGCATACACACACACACACACACACACACACACACACACACACACATATATATATATTTATGACAAATACTTCAATACAAAAAAAAACTACCGTTTGTGTAGTTTCCTTTAAGCAATAGCAAAAGACTCTATATAATCCACAAAGACAAAACAAAAATTGACATTGAAGTGCATTGTTTGATCTCGAAAATAACAGATACACACAAGTAATATCCAACAACAATATGAAAAAATGACATGACTATGTTTCCATTAAACAATCCAAATTCATGTTACAGTGATCTTCAAAACATCTCTACAAAGATTAAACAAATATGGCATCTGCAATACTATATAGAAACAAAATTGAAGCCTCAAAGGCTAAATCACGATATCCATAGGCAATAGTGGTATATCAGCAATTGAATTTGTATTTCAAAAAGGTGAGAAAAAATATCCGTTTTCAATAACATCATTGGAGCCTTCAATCGACTACACATGGAACCCATATCTTTTTGCGAGGGAGACACCATCGCTAATTGTCATTATGCATAATCCAGCCACCAAATCATATCGATTTAGATGCACTTCCATACAACCCAACATAGGTACTTTTACTTGAACTACACGAAAAGGTACGTAGCCTGGGCATTTACTATTTATATCCATCGAGATAGCATCTAGAAATATGCATCTAAACCTCCATCTATCTTGAAAATATTCTAAGCTTCGTCTATTTGAAGCCTGGCCAAATTCGAAATTCTCTATCTCTTCAAATGACCAAACAAACGTAGAACCATTGTTTACAAGACAAACCTATTGGTTCCCATACAATTTTAAAGACATACATCACATGTCAGCGATAGGAACAAATTATAAACCCCACTTGTTTCTTATAAGATCAAACCAATATATAGTCTAACCCTATGAATGTTAATCATCATAATATTTATCTAAATATTGCCAGAAATTTTTTCCTTTCTGAAAGATAGCCCCTTTGGGGGAATTACACCACCAAAAGGAGGTTTTGTCCTTCTCTAAACCATGTCTACACTCATGCAAATAAAAATATTTCATTCCATGTTTTTGTGCACATGTGTCAACACAACCCAATCATATTTCTGTGGATTAAATTTCTCCAACAAGGAGAAGAATCCCCACTCTCCAATAGTAAGAGGTCCATGATTTCTAGAGGTCTTTGTAAAATGGGTTATTATAAAATAATTATTAGAATTCAAAGAACTTTGAGGCACACTAAACACAATCATTGATCCAACTGTACATTGAATTTTGTATCTAGTGTGCAGAAAAGGAAAAAGCAATAGAGATATTTGTACTTTTTCATTAAGGTAAGATCCAACAAAGCAGTTATGCTAGATACCAACTGAAAAAATAAATAAATCCAAATTCTTTGTAGGCAGTTCGATTGAAAGAGCGATAAAAATAATGTTTTCCAATAGAATACCCCATTCTTTATAAACCAACTGAAATTTTATCAGCACTGGTAAAGGAAGTTGTTGAAATATAAAATCAACAATCTCAAATGGCAGAAACTTCCAAATACTTAGATCCATGAGAAAATCAACAAGTTTCTTGAAACCAGACCAAGTATTGTATGTTACATTGAAAAGGATAAAATACATAAAAAAAATACTGATGTTATTAAACATGCAAATTATCATATTAAACATGCTAAAAATATCTTTTGTAAACACTTATTAAAAGATAACATTTTCTAGAAAATAACATTATTTTAACACAATTTACATAAAAAAATGTATTCTTGAAAAAAGTTTTTTCTTTTAAAACATTATTTCAACTAACAATTCTTAGAAAATAACATTATAAAAAAAAAATTAAAAAATATATACTACAACTATGCTAACTACCTTGTATGTCGAGGGCAGGGTCCCCCCTCCAACTAACTTGTATGCAATACAATCCTGACTTCTGAATACCCGATCGGCTTCAACTATGACTACCAATACAATATTATTTTTATTAGTTTGTGTGCCAACAATCACTTTATTTTACTTTCCCTTTGTTCGACCTTCCCACTCTCAACATCTACCATACGTGGACTATGTTGTAGGTTAGGCTCAAGGCAACCCTTGCAACTCTCTTGTATGTAATACCATCCCATCTTCCAACTACCCGAATGACTTCAACTTCGACTATGGATTAAATATTGTTTTTATCAATTTTTGTACCAACAATCACCTTATTTTAATTTCCTCTTGTTATTTTATAAAATAAGTCACAAATTACAATAACCTATATTTCAATTAAATGCTCCTCGATGTCTAATCATCTGACCTCATCTCCATTTCGATATGTTATTCTTGGTTTGTAGGATTTTAACAAAATTTACCTACTTTCCTCTTTTGCACTTTTTATTTTGTAATCTATTCTTCACACCCTCTTTGCACAATTTCTCTTAAACTTACTTCTCGTTACAAAGAAAGAACTTCAATTTCACTTTGGCACTCATAATTTCTAGTAAACATCCAATCTTCTAAAGAATTCAGATAATGAATTTTGTATTCATTTAACAAACCTTAATTCTTTTTATTTCTTTTTCAGGACATAAGGTGGGAAACAAAGCTAAATATTTAAAACAATTAAAAGAAAATTCTATATCAAAATATACAACTTGGTTCTCTCTTACTCAGTATCATATAGATTAACCCAAATTCTATCAAAATATCATCTAGACATTCCAGAGGAACGTTGAGTTATTTTTAGAGTGGCAAGGATAAGAGTGGAATAATTAGCTATAGAATTCACTCATTTACTAATTTTGAGACCGATTTTATGCTATCAATACAATGAGCTAGGAAAACCCCACATTCTCTATTGATCTTATTGCAAGCAAAAAGAAAATAAAAAAATTAAACAAAAGTATAATCAAGGAAGCTTATCACAAAATAAGTGTTTTCCCCTTGGGAAAGTTGAAATACAAGTTACATTTGTTTGCGACTTGAATGTTTGATACCCCTTTTTACATTTACATTGCTCACTGTGAAATCAACCTCATATTAGGAAGACAAGTTGCATACAGATATGGAAGGACATCTTACCACCAAGATCATTGTATGTCTGCATGCAGTGGCCTGGTATTTTTCGATATATCTCGCCTTGAAATCTGATGCAAAGATGGACACCATTGCAAAATAATATGTTCCTCCGCTTGATTTACCAATCCAAACAATATGATCTGAACAATACACAAACTATTGAGAAATACAAAATGAAACTTAGCTAAGAAATACCAAACAACATTGATGTCTTTAATATTTTAAACGACATTGTTGTCTTGGGTATTGAAATGTTTGATCAACCGTAATGTGGTGTTCTTTCTTCAAACACCATGATTTCCACGATGTGCACACTTCAGTTTCAGACAAAGTCTTAGAAGGATCGAATGACCCCCACCACCATGTTACCACAATTCTTCACACTCCCTCCCATTGCAACCATAGGTTAAGTTATTAAACGAAGAATATTTGGAAAATAATCGATCATGTCCCTTCAAAAAAAAAAAATATATTGAAATTCCTACAATCAACATCCACCCAAAGCAAAGGTGCTTTCCATTCTAGGAGGGAGAGATATAAGGGGGGAGGGAGAGGGGGAGAGATTGAGGGAGGGAGAGATGGAGAGAGATGGAGAGAGGGAGAGAGAGAGAGGGGGGGAGAGGGAGGGAGGGGGAGAATACAAGCAAGGGAGAGGAGGGGTAGATGGGGGCAGGGAGGGGGAGGAGTCAAGCAAGGGAGTGTAGGGGAATATGGGGGAAGGGAGAGGAGGGGAAGGGGGGATGGAGAGAGGTATGAAGGGGGGATAGGGAGGGATATGGAGGGGATGGAGATAGGGAGAGATGGAAAGGCGGAGGGACATGTGTTATAGACATATTTGGGCACATCAACCTCAAACTTATATGTCGATAAACTAGGGCTCATCAACCCATAAAAGAGTTCTTTCATGCCGTAAAAGAACATAGTCATCTGAATACATCATTCCCCAAAAGTTCCACTTGAGAAACCATCCAAATATGGCCTAAATTAAACCATGCTGATTGCTCCACTGGTAGAGTGCGATGCATACTGAGTGGTACACTGCCAGGGTGTGATGCATACTAATTAGGCCTTCTATACGGTGCGATGGGCGAGGATGGACAAATTGCCGAGATAGTTTGCTAGGTAGTTGTTCATGGAATATTCTAGAAACTTCTCCTGTGCCACTTCCCTCTCTGAATTCACCCAAGGATGAATGAGGGATCTAAGAAATCTCCAAATGGAACCAATTGTAACAAGTGGAATGACACTAATCAAACCCCATGGATGACTCACACCCTTGCACACATCTACAAATGGATCTCCAATTCAAGAGATATAGAGGCTAGAATATTGTGAATTACAAGGAAGTGTTGATAGTTTGTAATTGAGAAAGGAGCATTGTATTGTTGGTGTGATCTTGCTATTTCATGAGGTGAAGAAGGATTGGAACTAGGAGGATGATGCTAGATCAGACAATTGGGTCATAATTCAATGTTCTATTAATAAAGTTCTTCAAGTTTTCTTCCATATGATTGTGTAATTGTGAATGTTATCATTTGTGAATACTATTGTTTGTTCATTATATATATATAATTCTGTAATGTTTATGTTGTAATAGATCACGATGCTTTGACGGTTCTTTGTTGATGTACTTGTGCAGGTAATCTCCAAGCGTGTTAAGTACGGGGAGGAGTTGCAGGATCTGTCAAAGGGGAGAGAGAGCAAGCAAGGGATTAAGAGGAAGTTCCAGGTTGGTTCCATTATCATTCTCTTATCTATTACACATAGAAGAAATTGTTGAGTTGCTTTAAACTGTTGTTTCTAGGGTAGTTTCCAAACCTAGAGGGCTAGCATTCTTTAGGAATACTAGTTCTCCTAGAAACAAATTGGCGACTCCGCTGGGGAGGAAAAAATGTTTGTTTGTTGTTATTGTTTGTTTTATAAACTATAGACAGAGCCTAAAGTCAACCACGTAGCCTTCGAATTGCTCTTGCTCTACAATTGCATAGTAGATGAATGTTGCTTCAGTCAATCTCTGGTTTAGTTTGTGAATTAAACATTTGAATTACAAGCACATCTAGATTCCCTTTTGGTAGCACAGTAATCTCTCAAGACATTCCTTCATACTTTGCTCTTTACTGCTCATCAAAGCTCAGCTTAACTCATTGAAAATAGCTGCACATCTGAGCCAAAACCAATTTTAGTTGCACTCCCTGGACCATCGCACTGTCTTCCACTATAACTCAGTATGCATCACACCTCCCGAATGTAGTAAGTGCGATGCATCTCTTTTTCTATGAAGCCCAGGTGCGATGACTGACTGAACTCTTTTTCCATTCTAGAAATTGAGGGTTTTTTACCTTGTTTTCAGTTTTGTTTGGTTGTTTTGCTGCAAATGAACAATGCCTCCTTACTGAAGCCTACTTGCATGACATAGATCAGCCTCAATTACATTAGGATTAGTGAATGTTTTTTGTGTGTTTGTTCATCATTTACAATCCCTTGTTGAAAAATTGTTTAAATCGATTTGTCGCTTTGATACAAAAGTGTTGTAATTGTCGTTTTGTGTCGAAAAGAGAATTGTCATGAATTCTTCTTTCCCTTGATATTCAATTGAACTTTTCTTCATGTATTTGGTTTGATTTGTTTATATTCAAAGTGTAGAAAGCATTTTTTATTCAAAACTGAAAAGTGTTGTTGAGTCTTCATTTCTCTTTTGAAGAAGAAATTGTCGAAAATGTCATTTTGAATGAAATATTTCAAATCTTTGTTGCATTTAGTTTTCCTTTTTAGCATTTTTCACATTAAGGAACAACAAAAACAAATACATGCATTTGCATTTAGTAGTTGTAGATTTGTGTGCGAAAATATGATTTAGGGAAATGCACTAGGGTGTGGTCTTTGCTCTTTGCTCTTTGCACTGTTATTTTCTTTCCCTAGTAGCTAGGACTTTCATTGCTTAAAGTAAACAAAGATTGTTTATCATTGTAGATTGCATTTTAGAAATTTCAAATCATTATCACGTATTGAAGCATTGAAAGGAAAAATCTAAACAAGATGAACTTTAAAATAAATTTCAATGAACCCAACAACGCTTTGGAACTCAATGCAACATATCTAGAGGTCTAGGCTAGAGACGTGTTCCGGCATCATTAAAACTAGTGGCTATCATTTTCATTGAAGGTTGGGCGATTCCTCCTCCTTGATACGACAAGTGCTAGCATGGACTTTTGCTCCATGTACTGTCGTGTATATATTGGGAGACCACAATAGGATTATATCCTTTATCAATAGGAAGCTAAGTCTGCCACCTTAGTGATCGCAATGCATTGAGCACAACATTCAGTAAGATTGACTGTCGTACATAAGTCCTTGGTAATTTCTCTTTAATTTATCACTAAGGTGTATATTGCAGTTTTGCGATTGGTTTGGTAATCCCTCTGTCTAGATTTTCTAGAGTAGTCACTTTCATTCCTTTTCGACTCTTTAAAAGAAAAGTTCCATCTGAGCACTTGTCCTTTCAAGCTCATTAAAAATCGAAGTAGACTAGAGTTATCTTTAGCTTTTTCTCAACTCTTAAAAACTGAAAAAGCAAAGTTGTGTCAAAGTGTCAATAAAATTAATTGAATTCGGAATAACATCCATGTTCCTTAGTTTATCTTAGGTTAAGATATATGGAGACAAATCCAGAGTCCACCAATCAAGGAATCCCTTTTGAAGGGAATCCTTGTTCTTTTCCTTCCTTTGGAAATATTGGTGCTCCTTACATGGCTATATTATCCCTTCCTGGACCTACCATTGGCCTGCCAGTATGGCTGCTTTCAACCTCTTTGGTTCAAAATAGATAGGGATAGAGGGATAGATAGGGAGGGGGAGATGGATAAGGAGATAGATAGGAAGGGAGAGAGGGATAGAGAGACAGTGGGGGAGAGGGTTGGGGAGAGAGAGGGCGACGGTGAGAGAGAGAGAGAGAGGGAGGGGTGGCGGAAAGGGGGAGGGAGAAGAGAGAGAGAGAGAGAAAGGGATGGGGAGAAGAGACAAAGGGGTAGAGAGAGGGAGAGAGAGAGGAGGAATGGAAGTGGGTGTGCTAGTGGGAGTGGGGGAGAGAGAGAGGGGGAATGGGAGTGGGAGTGGTGGAGGGAGAGAGGGGGAGAGAGAGGGGGAAGCTAAGGGGGGAAGAGAGAGAGGGGAAGTGGGAGTGGTAGTGGCAATGGCAGTGGGGGAGAGAGAGAGGGAGGGAGGGAGTGGGACTTGGAGTGTGGGAGAGGTGGGGTGAGAGAGAGGGAGGGAGGAAGGGAGGGAGGAAGGTAGAGATGGGGAGGTGG
>APFE031623303.1:1164-14785 GCA_000404065.3 Pinus taeda
GCTGCAAGGAAATGAAAATGAAATCTATGTCAAATAAAAACTAAACAATGTGAGATTAAAGTAAATCTACCTAAAAGAAAGACTAGTCACAAATACTTTAACTTCTTCTTAACCTCTTGCCTTTTAACCGAATATATCATGTGATAAACAATTTAAAAACAAGTCAAGCAATTGTGAGTTTTTGAATAACTAAATCAAGCTGCGCTAAGTGATGTTTTGGTCCTCAATAAAGATATTAAGTTATGAAGAAGAGACCATCAATAGATAAACAACTTGATGTCTACAAACAGAAAGCAAATATGCAGATTGACTAAGTGATAATGAGGAAATAAAGGCTGCAAAACAAAGAAGGTCAGGAACATAGACAAGATGATCACAAGTGTCACTAGTTATGAAAAAGAAAAGAAGTAAACTATCCCGGGCACGCCTAAGAAACCTGCATAACACACTGATCAGTCATGAAAAAGTACAGAAATATAAACAAGCAGAAATTGAAATGTATGTACAACTATTAAAACACAGCAATTAAAGGCATTATATACATGGAATAAGAAAACGAAATGCGAGAAATTAAAAATACTGTACAGGCCTTTAGTAAACAGGGGCCCTCTGCCTACTCCAGTCGTTTCAAAGATCAATCACACGCATAAATGGAATAACAGTCTTCTCATATTATGCATGAAATGGAAAATACAGTGGGAGTTCAAAAGTACAAAATAGCATCTAACAACTAACTTGTCCAGCGTTCAAAGACGCTTTATTTATAACTGCAGAAGGCGAAATAACTTAACGAAATCTAAGTAATTCAAACAACCATGTAAAAACACGTAGTCTTGCTACGTCCTCGGATCTAGGTGACGGTCATTGTGGGCATTCAATCCGCTGTTGGATTTATGTTTCCCACCATCTTCACGACTGAGGACGATGCCACCTGTTCTTCACGTGCTCTAAAACAGAACACGCAAAGCCGTGCCACCACTAATGACCTCTGTTCGACCGAAGTTGCCTCCTCGTTGACCATGGGCTTCGATGACTGGTTTGGATGATCTGGAGGGACACACACCATGTCCTTGGTTCCATGAACTTGCCCATGTGGCTCTTCTTCCCGGAGAACACCTGGAACATAGCATTTAATAAAACAGCTGCAGAATCCGGGGTTGGCCGCGGAAACGGGATCAGCTGCGGAAAACCCTGTGTAAACCCTGTGTGAGCTGCGGAAACGCAGCACCTTGAACCAAAATTCTAAACCAAACACAGTCATTAGCATAATTAGAAAACCATGTAAAAAGTCCTAAAATACAACGATTTGAGCAAATTGATGGAGGGAACGAGTGGCAAAATAGGGAAATGAATAGGAAAAAGAGGCTGGGAGGATGTGTAAGGAAGTGTAGGTTTGAGGCTCAACAGGGGTAACTTTTGATGATGATGTTAAGGCTCTGTTATTTCTGTGCTCTTTGCTAGAAAGTTGGAATGGTTTAGTTATGGCCATTAGTAACTCTGTCTCTGGATCTACTACTTTAAGTTTAATGATGTTGTTAGTGCAATTCTTAGCAAGGAAATGCGACGGAAAAGCTCTGGTGAGACATCAAGTAATGCTTTGACTACAAAGACTAGGGGAAGAAAAATGGAAAGAGGAAAGAGCCTAGGATATTGCAGTAAGTCAAGGAAGGGTAGATCCAAGTCTAGGTCGGGGATAGTGTGTTGGAAATGCGGGAAGAAAGGACACCTAAAGAAAGACTGCAAGTGTCGGAAGGAAAAAGAAGGAGACGTGTAGCAAGAAAGCAATCACGAAGCAAATGTGATAGGTGATGTGTTGCAAGATGCTTTAGTTCTTTCATTAGAAAATATTATTGATGCATGGGTGGTAGATTCCGAGTTCTCATTCCATGACACACTTGATAGGAAACGTTTTCATGATTATGTTCAAGGAGATTTTGGACAGGTTCGATTGGGTGATGATAAACCCTGTAAAATCATTGGAATGGGTGCAGTTTTCATAAAACAATAGAATGGAAATTAATGGCTATTGAAGGAGGTAAGGCATGTTTCAGATATAAAGAAAATCCTAATTTCAATAGGGCAGTTGGGAGGTGAATGCTATGTGACTAATTTTACAGATAAAAGCTGGAACATCACTAAAGGAGCCTTGGTATTAGAAAAAGGAGAAAAGGTTGGTACATTGTATTTATGCAATGGTATTTCTAATTATGTTAATGCTTTAACCTCTATAGGAGAATATACAACATTGTGGTATCATAGGCTTGGGCACATGTGTGAAAAGGGGATGCAAATTCTTCACTTAAGAATTTTGTTGCTAGGTTTGAAGCATGTTGATTTAAATTTATGTTAGAATTGTGTTTGTGGAAAACAAAAGAGAGTCAGATTCCTGAGAGTTGGGAAAGAAAAGAAGAGAAGAGCGAAAAATTAGAGCTTGTGCATACAGATGTATGGGGAAATTCTCATGTATCATCTCTCGATGGCTCTCGTTATTATGTTACGTTTATTAATGATGCAACCAAAAAACATGGATTTATTGTATTCGAAATAATTCTGATGTATTTGATACTTTCAGGAAATGGAAAGCTTTGGTTGAAAATGAGACATGAAAAAGGTTGAAGTGTCTCAGGTTAGAAAATGGAGGTGAATATTGCAACAAAGAGTTTGATAGGTATTGTTCAAAGAATGAAATTGCAGAGAGAAGACAGTTCCAAGAACACCACAAGAAAATGGTGTGTCAGAAAGGATGAACAAGACAATCATGGAGCGTGCAAGGTGCATGAGATTTCATGCAGGATTTCCTTTACAATTTTGGGTAGATGCTATATATATTGTTGTTTATTTAATAAACATAGGGCCTTCAAGTTCCTTGGATGGTGGTATTCTAGAGGAGGAATGGATAGGTAAAAAGGTAAACTACTATTTTTTAAAGACTTTTGGTTGTGAAGCCTTTGTCCACATTAATAAAGAAAATAGAACAAATCTTGAGGCAAAATCAAAGAAATGTACCTTTATTGGATATGGTGTTAATGATTTTTGTTATTGCTGTTAGATTATGAAAAAAAAATAATTAGGAGAAGAGATGTCATATTCAATGAAAAGGTTTTGTATAAGGATCAAATGCAGGAAAAGAAACAACAAAAATAAAGCAGAGAATACACAATGCTTGATGAGATCACAGAAAAGTGAAGGTGCCTGAAAATCATAATGATGAACAACTAGAACAACTAGAACAACCACAACAGAAACAAGCACCTCAAATGCCTGAAAGTGGTGTTAGAAGATCTACTAGGATAAGTAGACCCCTTGAATGATACTCTCCTTCATTATATTACGTATTGTTGACCGATTCTAGTGAACCAGAGTGTTATGAAGAAGCAGTGTAGGTAGAAACCAGGAAGAAGTGGGAGCAAGCCATGAAAGAAGAGATGGACTCCTTAACACATAACCAAACTTGGGACTTAGTCAGTTTGCCTGTAGGTAAAACAACATTGCAGAATAAATGGGTTTATAGGTTGAAGGAAGAAGATGGAGGTAGAAAAAGGTATAAAGATAGACTTGTGGTGAAGGGGTTTGCATAGAAAAAGGGTATAGACTTTGATGAGATATTTTCTCCTGTTGTTAAAGTGACTTCAATCAGAACTATTTTAAGTCTAGTAGCAGCTAAAGATTTGCATCCTGAGCAGTTAGATGTAAGACAACCTTTCTCCATGGGGATTTGGAGGAAGAGATATAAATGTAGTAGGCATAAGGATATGAGGTAAAAAGGAAGGAGAAACTAGTGTGCAGGTTGAAGAAGAGCTTGTATGGCTTAAAATAGGTTCAAAGATAGTGGTATCTAAAATTTGACATGTTTATGTTTGAGCAAGGTTATACTAGATGTCACTCTGATCATTGTGTTTATCTCAAAAGGCAAATTGATGGTAGTTGTATTATATTGTTATTGTATGTAAATGACATGCTTGTTGCAGGTTCTAACATGCAGGAAATAAATGTTGCTCAAAATAAAATTGGTGAATCTAAAATTTGACATGTTTATGTTTGAGCAAGGTTATACTAGATGTCACTCTGATCATTGTGTTTATCTCAAAAGGCAAATTGATGGTAGTTGTATTATATTGTTATTGTATGTAAATGACATGCTTGTTGCAGGTTCTAACATGCAGGAAATAAATGTTGCTCAAAATAAAATTGGTGAATGTTGAGGGACTAAGTCCCATAGGGTTTTGAGTCAACACCCTAGCAGAGAGAGGGGTTATATACAGTAAAAGACAAGCATTCCAAACAGACATGATACTTAAATAAGCAAACTGTGCAAAGAGATGTGTACCTAGGGGTCCTTCATTCGAGTAGATCTAGCCAGGGTTCAAACCCTCTTGGAGTTCTTTTCGATCCTTGAACCTGCAAAGTAGCTAATTCAAAGAAGCATATCAATATATGGACAAAGTATCATATAGAAATCAACTTCATAACATATTGAAAGATGGTTAATTATACATTGAAACAATTATTCATATGTAAACCATAACAATAACATCATATGCATAAAGGAGATTGATTTTAGGAACAAGAAAAATGTTTCTTTATTGTAGATAACTAAAACAAAGCAAGAAATGATATCACCTGAATCTTCCTCTTGTTGGCTCCAAGCGGAACCGTCCTCTGGGTCCGTCCAATCCCAAGTCTTCAATAGGCTTCTTCCATGACTCACACAAGGATATCTAAACTAGTGAAATGATACCAAAACGCAAGGAAACAAGGGTTTCCTCTAGTGGGGGGAAGTGTTGGAAGCATAGTGATCTTCAGACTTAATCAGGGATAATCTCAGCAGAGTAATTCTCTCTTTTCTCTTCTTTCTCTCCTCCTTAAGGCCTTCCCATTGAAGCCTTTTCATACTTCTCCCAAAGTAGTTTTTTAATTGGGAATTCGTTGGGAACAGTTGGGGCCACGGGCATTAATAGGTAATCAACAGGTAAAACCGATGATCACCTCTTGAAATTAAGGATATATATATATATATATATATATATATATATATATATATATATATATATATATAATATATTATATATAATATACTATATATATATATATATATATATATATATTTAAGTGTTTTAAGATATATACACAGGTTGGGTATATACTGACCCGCGTACACACGCATTTAGCTCAGGGAAATGTGACATACAGGGAATAAAACATTTTTTTTTTTAAGTATTTGGACCAAGCCTAGAAGGAGGGGTTTCCCTAGGCCATAAATGCAGTATCACAATATCAAGGGTGAGATTTGGAGCTATAACAATGAACTCATTTGCAATTAAGGATTTGGGTGCTGTAAAACAAATCCTTGGTATGAGAATAATCAGAGACAGGAAGAATAAAAAACTAACATTGTCTTAGAGTGAGTACATAGAAAAGGTGTTGAAAAGATTTAATATGTAGAATGCAAAACCAGTTAGTATACCTTTGGCTAGCCATTTCAAACTAAGGAGGAGTGTCCCAAGACTCAGGAAGAAATGGCTTATATGTCTAAAGTTCCATATGCATCAGTAGTTGGAAGCTTAATGTATTCAATGGTCTGCACAAGGTTTGATATTGCACATGCAGTGGGAGTTGTAAGTAGGTACATGAACAATCCAGGAAAAGATCATTGGATGGTGGTGAAGTGGATTCTTAGGTATTTGAGAGGTGCCACAAATCAAGAATTATGATCTGGTGGTTTAAACATTGCTCTACAGGGATATGTTAATGTAGATATGGCGGGTGATAGAGATAACATGAGGAGCAAAACAATGTATGTGTTTACTGTAGGTGGAACAACTATTAATTGGGTTTAAAAACTGCAAAGTGTTGTTGCACTCTCAACAACGAAAGCAAAGTATGTTGCTGCTATAGAGGCTAGTAAAGAAATGATTTGGTTGCAAAGGTTTTTGGATGAATTTGGTAAGAAGCAGGAGTTGGGAAGGTTATACAGTGACAACCAGAGTGCCATACATCTTGCAAAGAACTATGCATTTCATTACAAGACTAAAAATATACAGCTCAAGTACTTTTTCATATGGTCAATGTTGGAAGATGGACAATTGAAGATGGAAAAGATACACACTAGCCAAAATCCTGTAGATATGTTAACAAAATTTGTAACCAAGGAGAAACTGAGATTCTGCTAAGTTTCAATTGGTCTTCAAGTATGATGAAGAAAATGAGAAAAAACCAGGTCCAGTGGTGGAGTTGCTATAATCAGTCTCCAAGTGGGAGATTTTTGGGTGTGGAGCCTAATTATATTCTTTATTCAAAGGTATTGCCACATTGGACCCCTGTTCGTAATGTGGCGGAAACATTGCCCATAAATGTGCACCACCAGGGGGGTTGACGACGATTATTTGGAGGCCCCCCCGGTGGGGGATCGGGGAAACACCCCTGAAGTTAAAATTAGATGTAAAATTTCCTTGTAAAATGTTGTAATTTCGTAGTCAATCTTGGCCGTTCATTAGGTGGAGATTTGATGGTAGAGGTTACGTTTAATTTAGGGTTTTTTCCCTAGAAGGCAACCCCTCACTATATATGAGGGAATTGTATTGCGTCTATGTAGATCTGTATTCTGAGTGAGAAAGAGAGAGGAGATTATGTGAGAGCGAAGAGGGAATTACGTCGGATCTGCTGTAGGTTGTATCTCTTCAGTTTGTTGGATAATATAAAAAAGGAAGGACTGGTTGTTTCTCCATGGAGGTAGCCCAAATTGGGTGAACCATGTATATCTATGTCTCTCTTGTTTTATGTGTTTTATGTGTTTATATTTTTGCAATATATTTTAAGTGTTCTATTGCTATGTAATATATAATTTTCTAACAACATGTTCACGTTCATGTATGTCTGAATGGGTTTTGGCTCACTGATCCCTCTCATGGCATACTCATTATTGATGTTGAGACTTTATTGTACCTCTTTCTGTAGTTTGTCAATCTTGGTTTGATTTTGTTTCATTGTATCGGCATTTCATTCTTGTCCTCACTTTGACACCTTCTCATTTGACAACCAAGAGCAAAAAAATCCATGGTGGTACTAGGCCCACATACTGGATGGGGCTCCTATCCCAAATGGTGTGAGGTTTAATTGGTACTTCACACCAGGGATAACCCCTTGTTGTTGGCGGTACATTCTAGCTTGTCAACAAATTTATGCTAGAAGGAGGGTGAGATGATAAGTTGTGCCCATTGAGTTTGTTTTGAATCTCTTATCTAGAATTACTCATCCTCAAATCTTACTCCTAGGTCATTTATCTAATTTATCCATTTGTCAATTTTCAATCTCCAAAGAGCCTCTCTATCCCTTATCTTAGTTAAATTTTGATGGTGAGAATAAAACATCCATAACTGAGCACTTTTCCCATTTTATTAGGTTTTGTGAATCTTACGAAGTAGATGATGAATATTCTCCCTCATCCTTGAAGGTCACGTTAAGATATGGTGCCACAAATTTCCATCAAACTCCATCCATTCGTTCAAGCAACTCATCCGTAAGTTCCGACAAGATTTTTACACATACGTTTTTCAATATGTGTTTAGAAGGATAAATAAGCTTAGAATGAGACTTGAAGAATCATTAGAGGATTTTGCTGCCAGGTTCATTCATATTTGTTTTGATTCCTTGAAAGAGATGTCGATTGGGTGCATTTAAGTGAATAATTCAATGGTTGGTTCTCGTTTCTCTGCAACACCTTCAATCCGAAACAAATACCTATTCTTATGAGTATCATGATAATATGTAAGTTACAAGTTTCTGAGATCTTATCCCTAATATTGTCTTGCCTATTTCTCTGAGTTGAGAACAACCTCAAGCCCTCGAGGAGGAAATTACTGCTTGTGAAATTTCTCATCCTCCTCGTGCTTTGTTACTTGAAAAAGTTTTTCTCACAAATAGTTTAGATGATGAAGAATGCTTACAGGGAAATGAACCAACTTGTATGGCCTCTGAAGCTCTCTTACATCCTGTTGGATTTGAACTTGAAGATCAAGTTTATTTAACATCTCTCCTTGTTGATGAAACCAAGCTCGAGTCTGTTGAACATATGCATAGGTCTATTGCTGAATCTCATTCACTTGTTGACAATGACTTGGGTATTGTCTTAGATAAAGCTAAATGTATTATAAAATCCATGGACCACGACATGCATGCAGGTTCATTTCTCCCTCTAGCTAACACTAATGTGCGAGATGAGAGTCCTGGTATGATTGGTGCCCCTTCATTTGAACTGTATCATCCATTACACCCTGATTTATTTCATCAGTCTACTACACCAGTGGTTTCTTCAAATTATTATGATCTTTATCCTACTGATGTTTATTGCAATCATCCACATGAAGGTGATGTTTCACAATAACATTCTAAGAATTATGAATCTCTTGTTCCCGATATCTTCCATCTGTGGTCTTTTATTAACGAAGAAGAAGACCTTACATCTCGATAGATTCAATATGGTTCTCCCACTGATTCATCTTCACTTTTTATCTAAGAAGAGCCTTGCTTTCCAGATACCCAACCTGATCGAATCGGTGGCTCGAAAATTATCATTGTATCGAAAAAATATTTTCCCACACCTCTAATGATTGTCATTCATATCCACCTGCTGAACTTAGGAAGCCACCAAAATTTGATGATTCCCCTATTGAAGATTTCAGGACTCATCAGGAAGTGGAGGCACTTCAACTTTCGCTGATGGTTATGTCAGGTTCTCACGATCCTGATGAGACCCTTTGTTCGGTCCCTATGATACTAGTGATTACCCCATTACTATTGAGTTATACCCCTTATTAATATTGTTGTGCCCCTGTTGTCCCCATATTGTTATTACTGTGCCCCATATGATCCCTCTATTGTTATTTTTGTGGCTTTATATTATTATTGTTAGGTCGGTTGGGTTATATTTTGACTCAGACTTCTATATATAGAAAGGAGGTTTTGTCATTTGAATCATCCAAGAATTGTTCATTTATGTAATGTAAAGGAGGTTTCTCCCTCGAAGAGGCTGAATTCTAAGGTGTTGATCTATCTTTTCTATCTTTTCTTGAGCTAGTTTCATAACATTTGGTATCAGAGCTTTGGATTCTAGGGTTTTGCTGCTCCAAACAGGTCATCGTGGCATTTTCGTTATAACTTTTTTTCTGCGACGTTTCAGAAGTTGAAAAAAAACCCATGTGAGAAGACATCGCGCTAAATCTCGGGTCTGAATTTCAGATCTTTTGAGCTATATTTGCAGAGATATGATTTGAGGAAGTTAGTCTTTTTGCAGACTCCTGAATTACATTCCAAACATGTGACCTGGGGAAAATCGTCATAACTTTTTCTCTGAGCATTGGATTGAAGTTTCGTAAGAAGGTACAGAAAGAGAACGGACTGTAGTTTTGTCTATATATTTTTCAGAGCTAAAGGTCGAAATAATGACTCTTGGCACGTCGTACAAGTTCATTCTACTGAACTAGTCTATAATCAAGTCACTGTGGGAGGTTTCGCATAACTCTTCCTTGGAGAATCCAATTTGGATCAGACTGGCGGCATTGGAAAGAGGACACAGAGGGCTACCAGAGGTCGCAATTTCAGAACTGGATGTTCTGAAAGTACAGAGATACATCAAAGGTAATATCGAGCTCCTACAAAGAAAAAAAGGGTGTGTAGATTCTTTTAAATTTTTGCTTAAGATTGGTTTGAAAATTTATTTTGAAGGAATTGAAAGGGCTAGTAGAGAATTATTATCGGTAACTGATGCCTTGAGGAAATAAAATGCAAACACCTAGTAAGGAACTTGAAAGCTCTAGCATGACTCATGAAGAAGAGGAAGAAATGCTACATGATAAATCAAAATTACAAGACCAAGTGCAAAAAATGTCAACCTCACAAAAGCTAACAGAAGCTAAGATAAATGGCATGGAATCTAAGACAAAGGGCATGGAAGCTAAGATGGACGATTGGAAGACATATTTGAAGACAAACATGGGCGATTTGAAGACAGACATGGACGAATTGAAGATAAATATGAATAAGATGCTACAAGAAATGGTCACTAAGGGTGAAAGGGTAGTAAAGGAAACTCATGATGAGAACAAAAGAAATGTTAATCATGATTCCATAGACTCTAATGTGGATCAAAGACCCATCATATTCCAGAAATCGATATGAGGAAGTTTGATGGCAAGGATCTCGCAACATGGATACTACAGATGGAGCAATTTTTCGATCTCAATAATGTGCAAAACACACAAAAGGTATGTATTGCAACTTTATATTTGGAACCAAATCAGTTTGTATGGTATCAATGGCTTAGCTCTCATAAACAATTTATCACTTGGGCAATTTTTACGAAAGAATTGATAGCACATTATGAGGATAAAAAAAGCAACACTTTTTTTAGTCAATTGATAAGTCTCAAACAAAGGGGTTCAATAATGGAGCACATTGAAGAGTTCCAAAAATTGAACATAAGGGTAAAAGATATTCCGGAGGAGCATAGGATTGATGTGTTCATAGGGTCTTTAAAGGATAATATCCAACATGATGTTCCTCTTTGGGAACCTGATTCATTAGAGAAGGCATTCAGGTTAGCAAGAAAAATGGAAAGAAAAATTATGGCAACCAGGAAGCATACCACTCACAACTATAAGACGGAAGTGTTGTTGCCCCTAGTATTCCACAACCTATAAGGTTGACACCACAACAATTGGAAGAAAAAAGAGAAAAAGGGCTTTGTTACAGTTGTGATAGAAAATACACTAAAAGTCATAAGTGTGCTAAGTAGAAATTATTCTACATAGATTGTGAAGAGGAAGAAGAAAAGGAGCAAGAAAGGTCAATAGAAGAGGATATACTCCAGGAACAAAGCCTAGATAAAGAAGAAATGAATCCGACCATATCTTGTAATGCATTGGCTATAATTACCACTCCTCAAACCATCAAGATAGAAGGACAAATCAAGAAGAAAAAGGTAATAGTGTTGATTGATTCAGGAAGCACCCACAATTTTATTCATTGTAAGGTAGCAAAGAATTGAATTGCTTCCTATATCCAGCACCAGAGTGTCAAGTGATGATTGCAAATGGAGGAACAATAAATTGCTTTGGAAAGTGCCATAATATCAAGATATCCATGGGAGAATATGTATTGACTAGCCCAATGCTTTCCATTCCAATGGGAGGTGCTGATGTTGTACTAGGAGTCCAATGGCTACAATCCTTGGGTACAATAGCTTTTAATTTTCAAGAACTTTTCATCAAATTTTCTACGGAAGGAAAGGAAGTTGAATTAAGGGGGATTGCAGGGAAACCAGGAAAGATAATCAGCTCTAATGGTATGACAAAGCTTCTAAAAAAGGAGCAAAGAGGTGTAATTGCACAATTATGTTCGCTAGATGTTTCCACATCGGAATCATCTATTTATCCAGATCTCCAAAAAGTCCTGGACAATCATTCCAAGGTATTTGAGACTCCCAAAGGTCTCCCACTTATGCATGATCATGATCATACTATTCATCTGATTCCAGGAAGTGTTCCTCCAAACATCAGGCCGTACAGATATCCCTATGTCCAAAAGAGTGAAATTGAACGTATGGTTGCAGAATGCTAGAGGCTGGTATAATTCAAACAAGTCAAAGTTCTTTCTCTGCTCCAGTAGTATTGGTGCACAAGAAGGATGGATCATGGCGCATGTGTCCGGATTATAGGGAGCTCAACAAGCTCACTATTAAAGATAAGTTCCCCATTTCTGTCATTGATGAATTACTCAATGAAGTGCATGGATCAATTTACTTCACCAAGTTGGATCTTCGTTCAAGATATCATCAAATCAGAATGAAGATTGAAGACATTCTGAAAACAACATTTAGAACTCATGAGGGTCATTATGAATTTTTGGTCATGCCTTTTGGCCTTACCAATGCACCTTCAACATTTCAAGGTTTGATGAATTCAATTTCAAACCATTCTTAGAAAATTTGTGTTAGTATTTTTTGATGATATACTAATCTACAGCAAGTCTTGGAAGGATCATGTTGAACATGTTGACAGGGTGCTACAACTATTGGAGTAGAAACAATTATATGCAAAAAGATCCAAATGTTTCTTTGGAGTACAAGAGGTGGAATATCTGGTCATATTGTATCTCATGAAGGAGTTAAGATAGACCCTAGCAAAATTAAAGCCATTAAGGAATGGAAAATCCCCACATCCATAAAGCATTTGCGAGGATTTCTCGGGTTGGCAGGGTATTATCGCAAGTTTGTTAAGAATTATGGGAGAATAGCAGCACCTCTAACAACATTATTGAAGAAAGATGCATTTTCATGGACTCCGGAAGCAACAAAGGCCTTCGAACATCTTGAAGAGGCAATGTGCCAAGCACCGGTCTTAGCTACACCGGACTTCACAAAAAACCTTTATTGTGGAATGTGATGCTTCAGGAAATGGAATTGGTGCTGTTCTAATGCAAGATGAAAGACCCATTGCTTTTGAAAGTCGTCCAATCAACGGAAAGTTTTTAAGCAAAGCTATTTATGAGAAGGAAATGTTGGCAATACTCCATGCACTTAAGAAATGGCGACCCTACCTAATGGGAAGACACTTCAAGGTAAAAACAGATCATGATGCCTTAAATACTTTTTAGAACAAAGATTATCCTCTGAAGAGCAACAAAAGTGGGTGACAAAGATGTTGGGTTATGACTTTGAAATCATCTACAAAAAGGGGAAGAAAAATGTGGTGGCAGATGCACTCTCAAGAAAGGATGAGGATGTGGAAGCATTGTTGTACACCATTTCTATTATCCAACTAGATTAGATAAATGAAGCAAGGGAGGAATGGAAGAATGACGAAGAAGTATGGGTACTTATTCGAAAGTTGCAAGAAGATTCCAGTACGTCTGATACATTTAGTTGGAAAAATGATTCGTTATGGTACAAAGATCGCTTATACCTCTGTAAGAATTCCCAGCTAAAACAAAAGATTCTTATGGAATTGCACACTTCTCCCTTAGGAGGGCACTCAGGATTTTTATAAACTTACCACAGGGTTAAGAAGGAACTTTTTTGGGATGGCCTTAAATCAGATATTCAAAAGTTTGTGGCGGAATGTTTGGTTTGCCAACAAAATAAAGTTGAAACAATTAAGACACCGGTCTATTACAACCTTTATCCATTCCAAGCCAACGTTGGGAGGAGGTTTCAATGGATTTTATCACAGGTTTACCCAAGTCTGAGGGAAAGAGTGTCATCATGGTGGTAGTTGACAGACTGACCAAGTATGCACACTTTTGTGCATTATCACATCCATTTAAAGCCAGTACAGTTCTACTGCATTATGGAAACAATTCAAAAGCTACATGGAAACCCAAAGATTATTGTAAGTGACAGAGATCCCATTTTCACTGGAAATTTTTGGACAGAATTATTGTCTTGGTACTCAGTTAGCTCATAGCTCATCTTATCATCCTCAATCTGATGGCAAAACTGAGATAGTAAACAAATGTTTGGAAGGATATCTTCGTTGCTTTGTATCTGATAAACAGACACAATGGGTCAAATGGTTGCCTCTGCCAGAATGGTGGTATAACACTTCCTTCCATACACCAACAAAAATGA
>APFE031623303.1:15751-48126 GCA_000404065.3 Pinus taeda
AGAACTTATCTGCTGAAGATTCCACATGGGAGGATGAGAATTTTATACGGAAGCATCCAGAACTACTCAAGCGTTGATGACAACACTTTTTTGAAGGAGAGCGGCATGTTGGGTCCCTATAATAGTAGTGATTACCCCATTACTATGGTAGTTGTACCCCTTATTAATATTGTTGTGCCCCTATTGCCCCCATATTGTTATAACTGTGCCCCATAGAATCCCTCTATTGTTATTTTTGTGGCTTTATATTATTATTGTTAGGTCGGCTGGGTTATATTGTGACTCCTTAGACTATATATAGAAAGGTGGTTTTTTCATTTGAATCATCCAAGAATTGTTCATTTATGTAATGTAAAGGAGGTTGCCCCCTTGAAGAGGCTGAATTCTAAGGCGTTGATCTATCTTTTCTATCTTTTCTTGAGCTGGTTTCATAACACCCTTGAACTAAGTCAAATTAAGGTTTTTGTTCCCCACTCTTCTCTCAGCATCATCTTTCCAAGTGTGAGCTAATCTTGGAAAGCCTTTGATTCAAGTGATGTTTCTCCGAACACATATTTCCATCACCTCTCAACTTATATGCATCAACTTCTATACCCTAATTTGTTTGTTGAAGGGAGTACACTGACCATTGTCTCAAATCTTTTTGACTATTTCCAAATTGGTACGGTTTGTGAACAGGTACAAGAACGTGTTTTCTTACAATCCCCTATATGTGAAGGTACCAATCGCCTAACCTCTCCTTTGCCTTAGACTCTTCCGGTTGATTCACTTCATTCTTGGGAATCTAAAGAATCTGATCTGTTGAATGGCCACTCTATTAGTGCTTAGACATCTGTTCAAATAAACAATATATTAACTGATAGTTGTCCTGTCGCAGCTAATGATGCCCATATGCATTCACCTGTTAATCTTACGAAGCCTTCAATATATGATGACTTGCTGTTTGAAGGTTCAAATATTTGTCAGGAGGGTTAGGCACTTTAGCTCCCACTAATGGTTGTTTTGTCTAAAATGCGATGCAAATTATAGTTTCATTTACTATCAATCTAGATAAGTAAACTTCAAGGATCATCCAATATATATGGACTTAGAGACAAACTAGACTAAGCTACGTGAAGAAATTCCAAATCTCCCTTATGGGAGGTTTTTCATTGGGATCTCCACCATCTATTTAGTCATTTAACAAAATGAAATCTAAAATTTAAAAGACATTGTGATAAGTGTAAGAAATATTAAAGCTCCCTTACAGGAGATTGCTCATTAATATTTCTAATCATCTTAATCAACAAAACCTAATTCTGATTGATTGCATGAAATATTAAAGCTCTCTTACAAGAGACTATTCATTTATATCTCAAGCATATAAATCAGAAACTTAAACTAATGAAATCAAACATTAAATAACAAATTATATTCATTGAAGGAAACATTAATACTTTCTTACGAAAGGTCATTCATTAATATTTCAAACATATGAACCTAATAATTTAATCTAATGAAATTCACAAAAAAACATAAAATAAAAGCCTACCAAAATAAAAGTGTACTTGCTAGGAAATGGGGATCCTTCCAAGGATTCACAAGCAAACCAAAAGAGAAGTCAAATGTAGAGGATCAAAGAAGCTCTGTTTTATTCATCATCAATTGCAAATTGCAATTACAACAATTACAATTATTCTCAAAATCTAACTTCTCATTACCAACCGAAAAGATACTAAGATTACAAATGAAGGACTAGGTTCTAAAAGTCTAAAAATTAAGATTACAAATGAAGGAGATAACACTCCTATGTATACAACAAGATGAGATAACAAACTCATAATGATGATCCACTATTCCCTCTTCAAATCCACATATCTCTCAACCAATGGTGACACATAACCTTATGCTTCATTATCTCCTCCATGAGGTCCATGATCTCCTCAAATTCGAATTTGAAGATAGAGTGCCACATAAAGATGCCTTGGAAGCTTCGTTTGTACCTACACATGTAAAATTTCTCATTCAAATTGTTAGGTATAGGTATATGGATATTATTTTCTAACGTTTAACCACAAATTCTCTTAAAAATACTAAGAATTAATAATGTTTTGGAAAACACAATGGTAACCCATATAATGATGAAAGTGAAGCTAGTGTGATGACATGGTTGTGGAATAAAGGTGAGAAAATGTATGAATGGAGAGAAAGTGGATGTTGAATGGAGTGAAAGTGGATGTATTTTAAGGATAACTCTTAGGTCCAACAATGGTTATGTTAGGTCCTCATGTCCTCAACGAAATCCGTCGACAATTGCAAACTAGGGTTTCCAAAATTAGGGTTCCTGCGCTCGAGTCCTTTGATATCTAAATTACACCTGACGAAAAACCCTCTTTCCAAAGTCATCAAGGTGATCATCCACAATATCATGATAGGGTTTCTGATTTCCTTGCTAGTAGGAAACATCTTGCCTCACTTACATTGGATTTAAGGTTAAGCATGAATGGATGTATGTCATGGCTGGATGATTATAAATTTGATTTTTTTTATTCTTCTTACCAGGATTGGATTGCAGTTTGGATTGAACGGTATTTTTTGGCACTTTTTCCTATAAGTAGACATGACCTTCTTGCTGTTGTGCATGTTTCACAGGTCAACATTTTGGTTTTTGCACAATTCTTTTTACAGATTCTAATTGCTGACATATTTTTTTTTGCAGGTTGGGAACTGTTGTGGTGGCCAGATTAGAAGTTTGATTTGACATGACCTAACTTCCTCTCTAGTTAAATTAGGGTTTATGGTTTAGACTAGTTAGGTTTTAGGTTTTTCTTGTTAATTTGTTGATTAAGTTTTGCTTCTTAGCATTTGATTTATGGTTTAGATATGCCTAGATGTGTTTTATTTATCATAGTTGATTAGTCACTGCATAAGAGTAGAAATTTAAGCTTGCACTCATGAAATCTCTGCATATGCACTTTATTGGTATTTTATATGCAATTAGATGACTTCTTCTGCACATTTACATAACATGACAATGCATTTCATCATAAGACCTAACTACCGCGTTACGTCATGCATTTATCTTATTGCATAACATACACTGCCCGTTGACCTAGCCTTGCATTTTTCTCTATGTTGCATGCCACTACATGATCCTTCACGACCATGGCGCCTTCGAACCTTTGATGCTATGATTAGATTTCTCAAACCTATTTGCATATGCTCAAACCTTAAAGGGATTGATTTAGCCTCTTTGCACTTGATGAAAACCTAGAACAACTACCTCGGTCTCTTTGAACTAATGTGGAAACCCTAACCCTAATGATTATGTGAAAATTGTAGAGGCTACCTCTCATGGAACCAATAATTGATATTGCGTCTGGAACATGTTTCCTACCAGTTAGTCTCATTAACAAGGAAAATATGACCAAGTACTTGTGGGGAACCCTAATTAGTCCAAATAACCTATATCTGTAACTTGAAATCTATTTCTGGATTGATCCTAGATATCTCATGGGATGTGTCCATTGTTCACCTGTCAATTGGAAATTTGACATGGAAACAAGGCATGAAAGAAAACCCAAATCAAAATATCTCATAGTTTTTGTCAAATAAGAAACAACCTCTCTTACTCGTAAAAAAAGTTGGGATCCCTCATTTTCCTTGGAGCAATAAACACCTAATAATAAGTTCTAGTGCTCACATAAAAGAAAATAAAATAAATAAAGGGTAAAGGATTGAGAAAGGCTTCATGCACAGAGAGGTGATGCAATGACTCCGTTGGTGTCGCTCCCCCAATTCTTTTTTCTCGAATTGGGTTACGTGCGGCACCGACTAAATGCCCAAATATCTTAGTTTCCTTGTCATTTCTTGGACTACACCTACAACATTCATCTTTCTTCATTTTATTTAATTTAAGTGCGGAATTACTTAAACACAACATAAACATTTGCACGAGACACATTTATAGTATAAATATTAGATATACATATCATTTTGCTATTTTACAATGTGCCAAGAGTAATACTCAACCGGTCCTTACAACATACAAAATACCAAACTTTGCTGCTCAGCCGGTCGACCTGTTGCACGACTCGGCCGTAGCTCCATGCAGGCTTGCCCCACCCTTCGACATTGTCAACTTATCGCACTGTGTGTCCACTACTTGTTCATGTTGCGGTTGTGTTAGCTTGCCCAACCCGCAACCATGCGACCCACACTAACTCACACTATCTGCCTATTCAGAACTGTTCACTCGCCTCCATTCAGCAGACTGGCCACACCCAACTCGCAGGAGACCCACCCTCGTTTCTGCGACCCAACTATCTTTTTGACCTACGACTATGAACTCGTGTTCCTAATTTTTCAAGCATAATGCTTCCTGTCTTGCGGGCTCATTTCTATAGCTCGCTCGCTTTACTCGCTTACTCAAACAAATGTGATAAGACTTGCTTGCTCTGCCTTATTCATTTTCCACTCACCCTCCATGTATTTGTACGAGTTTTAGACCATGGGGAGGAGGCTCAGTGTAACCCAGTTGACCCACCCATTTCTCCTTTTCATATTTTTTTTACATGTCAGCCTCATGTGTAGGTTCAAGTGGTGTGCCCATCTCTTCGCCCTCCAACTTGTCCCCTATATAACCAAGTTGACCTGTGCCTTCCAACACTTAGTCAAATTTAATGTTGGTGCCTCTCAACTCGTCAATTAAAGGCATTCACCCCAGCTTGTTAGTTAAACATGCCCCTCATGATTCGTTAATTATGTGTGCCCTGCCCAACTCATTGGTTAAACGCGCCCTATCAACTCCTCCTCCAACTTGTCAGTTAAACGCACCCCATCGAATCATCTGCCAACTCATCGGTTAAATGCATTCGATGTGTGTGCCCAAATCATTGAAGTGCGATGATGACTTGGGGGCGTGACATCCTCCCCCACCAGAAGCTCGATAATCCAGCTACTCCTCTTAACTTCTCATTGTACTTTGCAATCTCCTTCCTCCATCTCCATAGTGAATCCTTCGTCTCCTAGCCACTCTCCTCTGTTGCGTTCTTCCATTTAATGAAGAAATCCCATTGTATGTTACTCCCAATACCTGTTGTTTGAAAGTCCAAAATCTTCTCCAAAACAAGGTTTGGTCTATCTATGATCATGGGTAGTCCCCTCAGTGGTTTTGTCCTATTTGGATGGTGTGAATCAAGTCGAAATCTCTTGAGCTGACTCATATGGAATAAAAGACATTTCGAATGCATGTGGTTCAAAAGCTCAAACTCATATGCAACTTCACCAACTCCCTTATTTACTTGGAATGGCCCCTCATACTTCCTCGTAAAAGATCTCGTAGCCCCTTTCGATGGATGAAACTGATCCCCAGTAATCCTGAGAAAAACTATATCCCCAACATTGAAGTGTTTGTCTTGTCTATCCTTATCTTCCCATTTCTTCATCCTCCTTGCAGCTTCATGCAAGTGCACCGATGTTAAATCCAAGGTCTCCTCCCATGCTGTCATGAATCTCTTCACATGTGGACTCCTCAAGAAACCTCTCGATAACACGGTGTGTGGAGCAACTAGAATATTTCCATTCACCAACTCAAATGGACTATACCTGGTTGCAGAACTATTTTTCATATTGTAGCTAAATTGAGACACACCCAAGAGTTCAGGCCAATTCTTCTAATCAGCTGTCACATAATGTCTCAAGTAGTCCTCCAACAGTGCATTAATCCGTTCAGTCTACCCATCTGTTTGTGGATGGTAACTCGAAATTTGCAGCAACTTTGTCCCAACTAACTTGAACAAAGTGGTCCAAAATCTGTCTGTAAATCACATATCTCGGTCTGACATGATACTCAATGGAATCCACCAATACTTCACGGTATGTTTGAAGAATAATTTAGTAGTCATCTCGACCTCACATGGTATATTCGTCGGAATGAAGATGATATAATTGGAAAAATGATCGACCACGACCATAATTTCATTATACCCATGTACTTGGGGTAACTGAGTAATGAAGTCCATCGAAACACTCATCCATGGTCTCTTTTGAGAATTGATAAAGGTTGCAACAATCCTCCCTATCTCCGGTTATCCGATTTGTCCGGCTGACAAATAATGCATGTATGCACATAATCCTCTACATCATCCCACATCTTCTCCCAAAAGAACCCTTTCTCCAATAATGCCAAAGAACGACACTGCCCTAGATGGCCAACCCATGGAGAATCATGGCACTCCTTCAAAAGGTGTCTCCTAAGCCATGATGACTTTGGAATGTAAAGTCATTTCCCAAAGAACAAGAGTCCATATCATAGAAAAAACCTCTGTGCCTTTCCCTCCTTAACTTGCTTCACAATGCTTTGTGCTTGAGTATATGCCCCAATGCTATGGTCCATTGCACGCCTTGGTGGAAGTGATTTTGGCAGCTCATCGGGGATCAAATATACATATTTGTTCAATACATAAGAAATCTCTGCTGGAACAGACATCCCCACTCCATCATCACTATCAACCTTCCTGATGACTATCGCATATGTCTCCACATATGACTCCATCATAGCTTTCTCCAAGCTTAGTGTAGAAACATGTTTCACTTGAACTTCCTTCCTTTGCTTATGAGTAGGCAAAGTCCAAGTTTGTGAGCCTCTAATCAACATAATTTCATCACAAAACGAGACAATAATTTCCTTATTTCCCTTTAGAAAATCCTTCCCCAATATCATGTCAAATTTGTTCATCTCCATCACGTGAAGTCCAATCCACCCCGCCAATCTCCAATCCGAATTGGCACTTCATCTACCAATCCTTTCACTACCTTGACTTCCATATTAGATGGAACAATCTACAACCTGACTTCTCTTTCCAATATCTTCGTCATGAATTTGTGTGTGGCACTCGTGTCCACCAATGCTTGGATAGTTTTTCCATGAACTTCCAAGTTGAGAAACCCCAAACTATGAATCCAAGATTTTTTTTTAATTTTTTTTCCAAAACTTTAGACTGCATATACCTAGTCTCTACATCTTGTTGTCGTTTTAACTTTGGTACCATCTATCACGCCTCCAATTCTTTTTTCCCGAATTAGGCTATGTGCGGCACCAGCTAAATGCCTAAACATCTCAGTTTCCTTGTCATTTCCTAGACTACACCTACAACATTCATCTTTCTTCATTTTATTTAATTTAGGTGTGAAATTACTTAAACATTCAACACGACATAAACATTTGCATGAGACACATTTATAGAATAAATATTAGATATAAATATAAGTTTGTTGTTTTACAATGTGCCGGGAGTGATACTCAATCGATTCTTAAAACATACAAAATACCAAACTTCACTGCTCGGCCGGTCGACCTACTACATGACCCAGTCTCAACTCTGTGTAGGCTTTCCCCACCCTTCGGCGCTGTCATCTCGTCGCACTGTGTGTCGGCTACCCATTCACGCTATGGTCGTGTTGGCTTGCCCAACCCGTAGCCACACGACCCACGCTAACTTGCACTGTATTCCTGTTTAGAACTATTCACCAACCTCCATTCAACAGACCGACCACACCCAACTCCCGGGAAAACCCACTCTCGTTTCTGTGACCCAGTTGTTTTTCGGCCTACAACTCCAAACTCATGTTCCAAACTGTTCAAGTGTAATTTTTCCCGTCTTGCAGGTTCATGCCTACAGCTTGCTCGCCTTACTCACTTACCCAAACAAATGTGATAAGACTTGCTTGCTTTTCCTTGTTCATTATCCACTCGCCTTCCATGCATTTATACTAGTTTTAGACTGTGGGGAGGGGGCTGAGTGTAACCCAACCGACCCACTCATTTCTCCTTTTCATATTTTTTTACATGTCGGCCTCATGTGTAAGTTCAAGTGGTGCACCCAACTTGTCTCCCTCCAACTCGTCCCTATATAACCAAGTCGACCTGCGCCTTCCAACACTTACTCACATTTCATGTTGGTGCCCCTCAACACATCTGTTAAAGGCGTTCACCTTGGTTTGTCGGTTAAATGCACCCCTCATGACTCATCTATTATGTGCGCCCCTCCTAACTCGTTGGTTATGTGCTGATCTGAAAATGAGATCTTAAATCAATATTAAGGTATTACAGACTCATGTGCAGGAATGCCTATATTATTTAGTGCAATGGATAAAAAATATTGTGAATAATATAGACAATGAAAAGTTATAAAACATAATAAACACACATATCAACACAAAAAACAATCAAGGAGTTCACTAGACTTCCCGGCTATGTCTCCTGCTCCAAGTTTCAGCGTCGACCTCTATATTATGTCTTTAAGAGTAGAATACTACAAGTGTGAGCTCAAGCAGAGTCTCAACAAAATAGTGACAAATATAACAGGGATTTACTCAAAATCCTCAAGTCTAAAAGAATGCACAACCTCTCCCTCTTGCTCTCTGTCTTCTGCTTTCTCTTGCTCTCTTCTCTGAGAAACTGCTTCCCCCTTTTTCTGTGCTACCATTGAATGGATTTTAAGCCTATCGGTGTTGTCAGTTTGCATTCCTTTTCGTGCCCTCTGGCTCCCAGCCACTGTCCATTCAAATCCCTGGTGAGCATTAAACAATCATTGCAAAATGCTCTAAGGTATGGTGGCCACTTGTTTTCAAACGGAAAGGACTAGCGCGAGTGAAAATCCCAAAGAATCGCTTCTCTGTTTACATAGATAAATACATAGGAAATACTCTAAAAAAAATGACAATTTCCACCAAGCGGGACTTCAAATGATATTGAATCCCACCTATAATCCTATCGGGTCTGTGCTTGATCGCTATCACAAGTCGCAGCGCTACGGTCATAATCCCTTTGTATTTGTCCATAGCAGGAATATACAAAAATACATAGGAAAATGCTTATTATCAGACTTCAAATTTTATACAGCCGCATCTATAATTCATTTTAGGTCTGCCCTAATCACAATCGCATATCGCATGTCAATAGACCTTTGTATTTGTTTCCGATCCCATTCCTCTATCGATCGCCGATATCAGCATATCGCATATCGCGGGGTCGCGGGTCTCTGTGTTGTTCCACCAGTCCACTCGTTGATCACCAATCGCTGATCGACGCCATCGACCCATCGCAATCGCATTACCTGTGGCCCATCGGCATCACCCCTTTGCATTGTTACGATGCGATATTATAATCTCGATCGTTGATCTGCGCACTCGATCAACGGTCCATATTGTGTCGCTGGGTCGCTGTCACATTTCCCATAAGGGTGCCTTTGATACACTCCGTTGGCCTCTCTCGATGCGATATCCCGATTTAATCTGGGTCGTTGATCTGTCCAATCCAATGGCTCTAGTGTAACGAGACTTCAACCTTGACTTAGCTTTGTTTTCTGCCATTCCTTAGTGTTTTCCTCTGATATAATGTTTCTTGATAGTTTTATAGATATGAGGACTTAGACTTAGAGGGTTTTAAGATCCATTTTGAATCACACCTTCCCACTGAAAAGATTTTGGACCACCAAAAGTTGGTTTTTAGGCATCGATCAAGTGAGGATACAACTCCCTCACTTTTTTAACTTCTATCCATCCTGCTTTGCTTAGATTTGAACCTTTGAGCCCTACTCTCAAGTACTCAACATCCCCTCGACACGTAGTTCTCACCTTCCTATCAAGAACCGTGTCTTCCTATAACACATTGAGATATTCAGGTAATAGATCCTCCATAGAAGGCAATTGACTTTGCTCTTCAGGATCTTCAATCATTGATGGTTCATGCAATCTCAAGTTTTCTGCATTAACGACTGAATAGATCTGCATATAAGCTGGTAATTTAAGGCAAAAAGCATTTTCACCAATTTTATCAAGTATATTGAAAGGTCCATACCTTATTGCTTTTAGCTTCTTACCTTCACCTTGCATTCTGTCTTTGCTGATGTACAACCAAACTTGATCACCAACTTGAAAACTATGCTCAACTCGGTGCTTGTCATATCTTTCCTTGTACTTGGCTTGACTTCTTTCCAGCTGTTCCTGAACTACTTGGTGAATTTCCTAGATTTGTTCAATGAACTTGGTTGCTTTGTCCACATCACTGTGTCCATCAACTGCTATGTCTTTACCAAAGACAAAATCTAAGGGAGACTTTGGTATAAAACCAAAACAAGTCTCAAAAGGACATCTCTGGGTAGAAGAGTGCTTGGGACAGTTGTAAGCATGCTGCACATAACACAAATGATCATCCCAAAGCTTGGGATGCTTGCTACAATAGCCTCTGAGCAAATGGATCACTATCCTGTTGACCACTTCTGTCTGACCATCTATTTGTGGATGAAATGTTGTGCTCTTCTTCAACCTGGTGTCCATCAACTCCCATAGATTTGACCAAAACTTCCCAACAAATTGAGAATATCGATCATATACAATAGAAGTGGGTAACCCAAAATGAACCCATACATTCTGAAAGAACAACTTTGTTGTTTGTTCAACTGTAACCTACTTGTTACATGGTATCAAAATACACATTTTACTGAACCTATCCACAACAACATACAAATAATCATGATCTTTCCTAGATTTTGGCAACCCCCCAACAAAGTCCATGGAAACACTTTCCCAAGGATGAGAAGGAGTTGGAAGTGGAGTGTACAAGCCTAATTTTCTATTAATTGGTTTGCTTGTAGCACACATTGTACATCCTTTGATATATCTAGAAACTGTCTCATGCATTCTTGGCCAATAACAAAACCTTTGCAATTGTGCAACTGTTTTACTTACACCAAAATTACCTAATATAACAGAAGTATGTGCTTCTCGGATTATGTTAACTCTTTCAGTTTATGGAATGCATAACTTTCCCAAATAATATAAGAGTTGTTCCTTTACATAATAATCCAATTCTTTTATTTGCTTGCCATGACTTAAAGTTGCATATACATATTTAAAATCTACATCTCGAGCATATTGTTCAATGTAGCTTTCATGCATTATTGAGTTATGCTTAAGTATAGTAGATGCATTTATGATTGGTATTGATAACATGTTTGCAACCTTATTGTGTATGCCCTTCTTATATTTGATAACAAGATGAAATTGTTGTAGAAAACCCATCCACATATAATGTCTTGATTGTTGCAATTTAGTTTGTGAGTGAAAATATTTAAGTGGTTGATGATCTGTATATATGATTGTTTCTTTACCCATTAGGTAATGTTTCCACTTTTTCATACTTTGTACTAATCCATACAATTCTTTATCATATGTGGGATAATTAACTACTGTAGAAGTAAATGTCTCAGAATGATAGCATATGGGTTTTCCGTGTTGCATCAACATTGCTCCCATGGCATAGTCACTGGCATCTGTCTCAATCTCAAATGGATGTTGAAGATCTGGCAGTGCTAGTACTGGTGATGTACTGATTTCTCTTTTAAGGTATCGAAGCTTTCTACTGTTTGCTTCCCCACTGAAACACCTGTTTCAATCCTATTAAAGCATGTGATGGAGCTTTAATCAAAGAAAATTTAGCAATAAACTTTCTCTAGTATTGTGCTACCCCTAGGAAGCTCCTAACCTTTGTAGCAGATTTGGGCTTAGGCTAACTCACAATGACTTCAACCTTAGAGGGATCTATCTTCAATTCACCACCCCCTACAATATAACCCAAATAATTTAAATATGTTCTGCCAAATTCACATTTTGACAATTTTACATAGAGATTTTCTCTTTTTAAAACATCTAAAGTCTGTTTTACATGCTTTACATGGTCTTCCCATGTCTTACTGAAAACTAGAATGTCATCTAAATAAACAATTACAAAATCATCAATAAACAATCTAAGTACATCATTCATAACTCTCATAAATGTAGCAGGAGCATTAGTTAAGCCAAAAGGAATAAGCAACCATTCATATAGTCCTTGCTTTGTCTTGAAAGCAGTCTTCTATGCATCCTGTTCTGCAAATCTAACCTGATGATAACCACTTTGAAAGTCTAACTTAGAAAAGTAAACTGCTTCTTTCAATTGATCTAATAAATCATCAATACGAGGAAGAGGATAACGATTCTTGATCGTTATTTTATTTAGTGCTCTATAATCAATGCACATTCTCCACAAACCATCTTTCTTTCTCACCAACATGATTGGAGATCCACATGGTGATGTGCTTAGTCATATAAACCCTTTATCGAGCAACTCCTGTGCCTGATTCTTTATCTATGCATTCTCTAAAGCTGACAACCTATACATTCCAATGTTAGGTAATGGAGCATCTTGCTACAGACAAATATCATGTACTATTTCCCTTTTGGGTGGCAGACCTTTAGGTTCTTGAAATAGGATATCATATTCTGAAACAACTTTAACTAAATCAACTTTCTATTTAGAATCACAGCCTTCAAATGCATTGGATTTTTCAGGATCCTTTGCCTTTACAACCATTTGTAAAAATTGCTTACTTTAATTCACAATTCTTTTCATCTATCCTAAGTTTATGAGAGAATAGTTTCCCTTGAGTTTATGAGCTCTTACAATATATTCCATTCCATCTTTAGCAAGTTGATACTTATTTTCATCTCTATAGAAAATAACTTTCCTATCATACAAGTATGGACTTCCCAAAACAATACCACATATATCCAATGGAACTATATATAGCTCAACCTCATCTACAAATGTTGATCCAATAGCAAACCTAAGTTTACATTGTCTCATTACTTGTAGCCTTGTTTTATCACACACCCAACCTAATGGATATGGATTCTCATGAGGTTTTGTTTCTAATCCCAACTTCTTTACAATTGTTTCAGAAATCAAATTTACTTGTGATCCACTATCAAACAAAGTATCAATATTATTGTGTTTGGAAATTACTCTAATACGAAAAATCTCATTTCTTTCCCTCTCATTACTTTCATTATCAATAGATTGTACATAATTACTTGTGGATGCTTCAAAATATTTACCTTTAATACCTGTGGCTATAACTATTGTTTCATCGCCTGAATCTAATCCCAAGTCCTGCTGAATAGCTGCAACATTCTTTTTCTTCCTTCCACCAAAATTCTTAGGTCTCCATTCTGGATGCAAAGACCAGCAGTGTGCCTCATCGTGTCCTTCTTTCTTGCAATGAGTGGATGAAGGTTTATCCTTCTGTACAATGTTTGCTTTCCTCTCCTTCCATTTTAGTTTCTTCTTTTCCTTGCTCTTGCTTACAGGATATTTAGATGTTCTCCAACCTCTGGGTTTACATTCTTACCTCTAGCTTCTAGATGTGTGGCTCAAACTGATACATCATCTAAGCTAGTGGGATTAAACATGAGTATAGTATGCTTTAACTAACCATGCAAACCACCTATAAACTTCAATAAAGTCTTAGGTGAGTCCAAGAATATACCTAGAGTTAAAGCTCTTTTCCTGAATTTCTGAGTATAACTTTGTACACTCTGACCCTTCAACTGGCGAAGTGTTTGCAACTCATCATTGTTTGCTGCATGTAAGCTAAAGGATAGAATTACTTTTTGATAGCAGAAACAAATTCATTCCAGGTAGAAATGATTTTACTATGTTTTTGCAGATCATCTTGTGTCTTTCCTTTCCACCATTCTAGTGTAGTTCCTCCAAGTCGAAGGCTAGCCAGATGAATCTTATTTCTTTCTGAATCAACATTCTGTACCCTGTAATATACATCAATTTGTCTTATCCAATTATCTAGCTTTTTTGCATTGAGTTATCCATCACAATTGGCAAATCAATCTTCACATATAATTTGATTAAGGAAGTTTTCTTCTTTTTCTTAGAAGAGCTAGAAGATGATGAGGATGATGAAGGTGAAGACGGAGGAGATGGTGGAGGAGGCATTTCTCCTTTTCCTTTTCCTTCTAGAGGGGCAACTAGAAAAGGTTCCTTTGCTCCTTTGTTTGGTTTGGGCGTTGAAGTTCTTTCACCTCGACCCTTCTTAAAATCCAGATACATCTCTTCCACCATGGCTTGCATGGCCATAAAACTGTCCATGAACTGAGATTTTAATCCCAGTGGAGCTTCTTCTACCATTCTTCTTTGAGAAAAGTCTCTTCCAATCTCTGGATTAGCTTCAATAAGTTCTCCTTCTCCTAGTTTGAGCTTTAATCTAGTTATCATTCATAATCTAGCACAAGCTTATCTAACCTTAACAAAACCAAAACCAAATGCTCTGATACCACTTGATTTGAAAATGAGATCTTAAATCAATATTAAGGTATTACAGTCTCATGTGCAGGAATGCCTATATTATTTAGTGCAATAGATCGAAAAGATTGCGAATAATATAGACAATGAACAATTATAAAACATAATAAACACACACATCAACACAACAAATAATCAAGGAGTTCACCAGACTTCCTGGCTACATCTCCTCGTCTAGCTTTCAGTGTTGACCTCTATATTATGTCTTTAAGAGTAGAATATTACAAGTGTGAGCTCAAGTAGAGTCTCAACAAAACAGTGACAAACAAAACAGGGATTTACTCAAAATATGTGAGTCTAAAAGAGTGCACAACCTCTCCCTCTTGTTCTTTGTCTTCTGCTTTCTCTTGATCTCTTCTCTAAGCAACTACTTCCCCCTTTTTCTGTGCTGCCATTGAATGGATTTTAAGCCTATCAGCACTGTCAATTTGCATTCCTTTTCAGGCTCTCTGGCTCCCAGCCACTATCTGTACAAATCCCTATTGAGTGTTAAACAATCATTGCAAAGTGATCTAAGGTATGGTGGCCACCTGTTTTCCAACAGAAAGGACCAGCGTGGGTGAAAACCCCAGAGAATCACTTCTTTATTTACACAGAGAAATACATAGGAAATACTCTAAAAACAATGACAATTTCCGCCAAGGCAAAATTCAAATTATATTGAATTCGACCTATAATCCTATCGGGTCCATGCTTGATCGCTATTGCAAGTCACAACGCTACAGTCATAATCCCTTTGTATTTGGTCCATAGTGGGAATACATAGAAATACATAGGAAAATGCTTATTATCAAACTTCAAATTTTATGCAGCCGCATCTATAATTCTTTTTGGGTCCACCCTGATTGCAATCGCATATCGCATGTCAATGACCCTTTATATTTGGTTCTGATCCCATTCCTCTGTCAATCGTCGATCGCCGATATTGGTGTATCGCATATCACGAGGTCGCCAGTCTTTGTGTTGTTCCACCAGTCCACTCGCTGATCACCGATCTTCGATCAACACCATCGACCCATCACAATTGTAGTACTTGCGGCCTATCGACATCACCCCTTTGCATTTTTGTGATGTGATATTATAATCTTGGCCATTGATCTGCGCGCTCAATCAACGGTCCTCATTGTGTCGCTGGGTCATGATCGAATTTCCCATAAGGCTGCCTTTGATACACTCTGTTGGCCTCTCCCAATGCGATATCCCGATTTAATCTTAGCTTTGTTTTTTGCCATTCCTTAATGTTTTCCTCTGATATAATGTTTCTCGATAGTTTTATATATAGGAGGAATTAGACTTAGAGGGTTTTAAGATCCATTTTAGATCATGTGCTCCCCACCCAACTCGTCGGTTAAATGCACTCGACGACTCATCTGCCAACTTGTTAGTTAAATGTGCCTGGTGTGCGCGCCCGAATCTCAAAAGTGCGATGATGAATCTGGGGCATGACAGATGGGGTACTGACTAGGCTCACTGGTAGCAAAGAAATGTTTGTGATTTCTTGAAGTGACTCCATCGAGGTACTGTCTAGCCTTGCTGGCAATGAAGCAACACCAAAAAATTGTTTCTAAAATTATGAATACAATAAGCCTTGTGCCTTGTTCTTTGCATCATCATTAAATATTGGCATGTGTGAACTACTTAGTGGGTGTTTAATGACTAGCAAGATCTAGATGAGACATAGAGGAAGGGAAAATATATAAAGGTCAAGGGAATGAAAAGAGGTACCCATAGTGGTTACTTAATACTTACTCGCATTATAAACCACACTCAATCCATTATAGGGATGCAACCAGAGACACTGGATTCAACCAATGGTTCACCAATTGTTATATATGCTACATCAACACCCAATTTTTTTGGGCATATCCAAAATTTTGGGTCCCCCTTTCTGCTCACCCAATCCACTAGGGTTTTGATCAGGGTTTCAATTGGTTACTCTCCCCGTGACCCTTCTTATCAAAACCTTTTGTTGAGCTCACTCACATGTTGCATATTGCGTCGACATCTCGTTTCATCTCAAGATGTTGATTTCGTGATTGCATTAGGGTTTTGGGGAATTTGTTGTTTTAGTGATGCTTTAGAAGCCCTATGTGCCTGCAAATATTTATCCCTCCATCATGCTCATCATAACGAGGCAAGATAATGTTGTATTACTATCCATGGATTCACTCTGTTACATTAGAGTTTACAAATCCATTATCTACCCGACGCATCCTTGAAACCCTAGGTAGTCAGAATGAGAGTCACCTTCATGTTTTAACCTCACCTATATGCCTCGTGTGTGCACTCTCATTAGCATCACATTGCAATAGATTTACATCATTAGAAGAACCCTTTGACATGTTAACACCACCTTGGCCATTAGGTTAATGCATGTATTTGGAACTAAACAAACTTGTATAAAAATATCCAAATCTAAAGCATGACGATTTCGAAATAACATTGAGCACTTATGCACTCATTCATGTGCCTTAGGCTTTGGTTTTTGTTGTGTTGCAAAGATATACAATTTAATTAACAAATGTATTACTATGATATGTAGGGCAAGTGAGGAAATGCCTTCTATTTTGTACCAAAGCATGGTCAAAGGGCCACAAATGTTATATGCATGAAGACTATATCTTAATCCTAGGCATATGAAGCAAAATTTTGGCAGTTGACACTAATGTCTACCATTATAGATGTGTTAGAGATGTTATGAGCATAAATCAAAGTTGTTTAAGAATATCTCCACACAGGTTCAAAGGAGTGCTACCCTTTGGAAATCACACTATGGAAGCCTGACCTTTTATTATTTATGGCAGTCTCATGTTGGAGACATCACCTTTATCCAAAGCCCTCTTAAAGAATATATGGTTC
Source organism: Pinus taeda (assembly GCA_000404065.3). Taxonomy (NCBI): domain Eukaryota; kingdom Viridiplantae; phylum Streptophyta; class Pinopsida; order Pinales; family Pinaceae; genus Pinus; species Pinus taeda. The sequence continues at coordinate 32,790 of APFE031623303.1, forward strand.
CACTATAAGGACCATCCCACACTCAAATTATGCACAAGGCATAAATGACACCATGAAAGGTTTGATCTCAAAATGATATGAGGTCACATCAGGATTTAAACAAAGCTTCATCGAACTTATAAGGGTGAATCATGTAAGGCCTATCTAATACAAGTAGATAATTCATGAATTCCTTTTGCAAATAGTGGCACTATATATACACCATTTGAACCTGTGAAAGGAGGTGCCATACAAAGAGCTTATGAATGTGTATGTTCACATCACAAAAGCGATGTGGAAAACCAATGCATCATGGTCGTATAATAAGTCGGTGGAAGCTCGTTGAATTGATACACATTCACTCCATCCGAGTGGTATATGTGTATGTGGTAGTGATGGACGCAAAAGGTTGAGACATAAAGCCTCTTTGTTGCACTATAATTAAGAAAAAAGGAAGAACTATTATGAAATTTCCACCTGTTCATAGCGTTGGAAACATTGTTTAAGTGAACGCTACGCAACCAACACATCCAATATTGGGATCTTCGCTTGAGTCTATTGAAATTTGATGAGGTCATATTCAATGTGGATAAAACTACAAGGCTATGAGATTCATCCATTTAAAATATCTATAGACCATGCCTGATGCCAACACCTGTCATGAATAACGAAGAGGCAATAGGACGTGTTGAAATTCATTGCACTAAATAAAGGGAAATGCATGAAAGTGACAACAAGACTGTATGTGTAGTGGAAATGCTGAGTTATATGGCAAGCATTGATCTCCACGAGCTACAGTTCTAGAAATATATTAATAAATAAACCTAAAAGAAACTGTGGAAATGAGTGATGTTATATGATGCAAAACTTTTCAATTCAGCCTAATTACATTGATAGCTATACTATTTCTCAATTCGGCCGTATTACATTCGTAGCTATACTATTTCTTGAGATAAGCACTCTCACACAAGTGACTGCTAATAATTGTCACTAAACCTCCTCAAAGGGAGCTGCGATAACTAAAATAAGACCCAACCTGTTCAAAACACTAGATTGGTCATGGCTCCTGATGCAAGGTTATAAGATATGGGTTTTTGATAGCGATACCTCCCAAAGCATGGTTAGAACACATGTCTACAACATTAATCCTTGCAAGTGCGATATGACATAAGCATCAAGAAAGGGGATCTAATCCTATCATTCAACCAAGCATATGTGAAACATTTTGTTGAGGAAAATGGGAAGATCTATGGCTACAAAGGCTTGGAAATTGATGTGTAGCTAAACAGCCTCCTGTTTCGTGCCTATATGGATACCCATTATGATATCAAAATTGGGACAGGAGTGACCTAGATAGACTATTCTTAAAGGGAACATAAATTATGACTTAATGTAAACTTGTAACTGAAACTTAGGTCACTATCGGTAGAGTAACAAAAGCCAACATGTGACATCTGCGTTGCTAATTTTAGTCCAAAATCTCAGATGCAGATTCAGTTCCCTTTAGAGGGTGTTAAGTTTACTACTCCACTTCAGATTGAAAGATGAATGTCCAATGGTTTTAGGCACATTCTAGAGTTGTTCAAGATCGATGCAGCTGAATACATGATTTCTACATTACCATGTTTGATGCATCTATTACTTGAGTCTCTGTAGGTGAGTGTTGTAGCACTTTAAAGAGTTGAGAATGGGTGCAAGTGACAACTCCGGAGCGCAAATCACCCACATAGTGTAGTTCTACACACAAGTCACAAAGTCACGACCTGGACTTCTAACTAGAAGTATGACCCATATGAGAATTGCAACTATGCGATATCTATAGGTCACAAACGCTCCTAGGTCGCAAAGTCACACTACAATGCCTTAGATAAGTAGAAGAAAGGTGTGATCTCATTCAAGTGTGACTATGCGACTAGTCACAGAGTCGTGTCGTAGAGCTTTGTAATTAACCAAATGATGTAATCTGCACTATATCATCTAGGACAGGGCGACCTCTAGGACGCTGCACTTCCACCCAAGTTGTTGGGTCACATTGCAATGACTCAGGTGAGCTTCAGGTAGTGCGACCTATCCAAGATACGACTGGGCGACTTCTAGTGGGTCACACTTCAACCAGGGTCGCACAATCAAATTTTCAAGCTTCAAGGAAGAAAATAGAGGACACAACTTTGTTGTAACATGACTAAGTGACCTACATAAGTCACATGCTACCTCACAAGTTTCAATTTCTCTCAAAGGTCATGATTTCTTCAATATCAAAATTCCCAAACTGATTCAAGGCGTTGCATGAGGTGGTGGAAATGAGCACTATGCTCTAGGAACCAGTTAACCATAGAAAAAACACCACATTAAAAGGTTGAGGATGCAAGCGAGGCACAATAGCAGGAAGTGCAATAGTTCATGCAAGCCTCCATGGTCTCAGAATAATGTTGGCAACAAGGACCAACTTGGGGTCTCTCAGAAAACTTCTCTTTTCTCCTTACATTCTCTCGTCTATCAATATGAAAATGTTCTCATCATGGTGTCAACAAATATGTTGAGAGATCAATTGAGCATGTACTAGGTAGTAGGGATGAGAGAACAATGAAGAAGTTCAAGAGTCATGAGGGGAGGTCAAGGGTCATGGTAACCTCAAGGGTCATGGTAGGTGAACAATCACCTCATCTCTATAAATGTACCCTCATGGCTCTTTGAGAAATGACTTTAGCACTTGATTTGAGGCTAGGACTATATAGTTGATTTGTGCTTGAGAGCTAAAGCCACTCAACTCTTGGAAGCTAGTACAGTGAGATGTAGTGAGGTTAGGGTTTTTCATTAGGAAATGGTATGAGAAACCCATGTTCCATTATTGGGCTTTGACAAATTGAAAGATATGTACTTGTATTTGTAGAAACAATAATAAGATGCTCTTCATATTTGGCACTGATTCCCATGACTGTTCATAGTGGTTGTATTGGCTGTATGATATTTTCACTACATTTGTTTGTGTGCATTCATACATGTAATATGTTATGGACTAGTTCATAGTTTTTGTATGTATGTTTTCTTTCGAATATGTGTTTACTTATTTCTTGTTATGTCAATGATCTATTGTGAACTAATTTGCAATTAACCTCTGGAATGTTCATGTTCATGTATGTCTGATTGGGTTGTGGCTCACTTATCCCTCTCGTGGCATACTTCTTCTTATTGATGCTCAGACTTGCTCGTACCTCTTTTTGTAGTTTTCCAATATTGGTTTATTTTGTTTCATTGTCTGGGCATTTCATTCTTGCCCTCACCCTCACACCTTCTCATTTGATAGCCAAGAGCGGAAATATTCATTGTGGGAGTTGGGTCCACATACCAAATGGGGCTCTTGTCCCAAATGATGTTAGGTCTAATTGGGATTTCACACTAGGGATACCCGCTTGTTGTTGGCGATACATTCTAGCCCGCCAACAAGTGACCTCCCTCTCTTTAGAGTCAAGGATCACTTTTGAAGAAAACCATCTTCATCATGAGAATGATTTCTATTATCGACATCATCATCAAATTCAAGAAGGAAACAAGCTAAAGGAGAATCTTCACAAGTAAGTATATTTATGTCTACATCTGAATATGTCACAATGTCTTTTTGCAAGGAAAGAAACACGTTGGTTGGGGCTTAAAACTTTTTGGCATGGAAGAAAAGGACAAATCTGAACTTGGTAGCAAATGGGGTCATGGAACATGCTAAGGGCTCCATCACCAAACCTCCAAAGGAAGATGCTGAAGCACTTATAAGGCATATGAAAGAGGAAGGGATCAAAGGATTCTCATAGAATCCATCAAGGATCCCCTCATTCCGTATGTATCTAAACTTGAAACTTCAAAATAAATATATGAAAATATTGTAGTTTTGTTTTCCTTAAGCACTACAGGAGAAGTTATCTCATTAAGACAAGAACTATACATGTTGGGAATATCAAAATAAGAAGAAATAGCCTCATACTTTATGAGGACATTTGAAATAAGGGATCAACTTCAAGATTTAGGAGAAATTATGTCTGATGAAGAGATGACTACCATAGTACTTAATGCACTACTAGAGGAATGGGATAACTTTACATCAAGAATTTATGGGAAGAAGGAAGCTAATTCATTCAAGGATCTATGGTCACTATGCAAAATTGAAGAAACTAGGTTGAAGGAAATAAATGATATAGGATCAAATGAGAAAACTCAAGCATATGCTACTATGGCAAAGAGAAAAGGGAAGTTTGGTCCTTAGAAACAAAATAAGAATGTGGAAAAGGTTTAATGCTATGAATTTCAAGAATATGGGCACTATAAGAGAAATTATCCTAAGATCAAGAAGGAAAACAACATGAGAGGAAGGGAAGAAGTCCATATCACTGAAGAAGTGAAGGAAACTAAAAAGAATAAATTCAAGAAAGAGGAAGTAAAAGATCTCTACTATGATTGAGATAATTTTTCCTCACCTAGTTCTTTTCAAGTTTCTATTTTCAGTTTTTCTGTGTAAAGCTATCATGGTAGGAATTAATAAGAAGCATGATAGGTTGCATCATGGAATCATAGAAGCATACGATTGAAAGCAAGAGCTCATGACATTATCTGAGAGAGCAAGAAAAATAGATGAAATAAAAGTATATTGCAACCACCTATTGAATAATTTAGCTCTTGGTAACCTCATTAGAGACATAAGTAGTGTTGATGAAAAGTGTAACTAGGTTCAGTATTTGTCAATGTAATTTTGATATTTGTACTTGTCAAGAAAAATAAATATTATTTTTGTAAACTATTCAAATGAGTTTTTTGCTCATTCAATAGGTCTAGGAACGTCAAAGAATCAAATTCATGTTAAAGATCTCTTGTTGAGAAATAATATGGGTCAACCTAGTGTCATGTAGCCCTCCAAGACAAGCACGATCCTCTAAAGAAGAAGATTTCCAGCAAAAGATGTGAAAGGCAGTAAAGTCAGCTTCAAAATATATATAGATGGCATGTCGAATCCATAAAAGAATGCAACGGTTTAAGTCATCTTACACATTGAACATACCAATATATATACCCAATAATGTCTTCGCAAAAGTGAGATAACATATATTTAATTTTCTCTGTAATTCTTCATGGGTACATAATAGAGTCTCAGACATCTTTGCAGCTTTCGATGGTAATCAAAGTGAGTGAGGATAGTTCTAAGACCTCGCAATCTTAGAAGGCATCTATCCTTCGGATGGATAAGATAATGAAGATCTTGGTGCAGTCAGAAGAACACACTCACTCTCGACATACTACATAGAGTCTTTGATCTCAATAATCACATAGTGCACTCTCAACATGTTATCTAGTCACAAGCTCTGGCATGACATATAATATCGAAATTACTTCTGAGTGATCTGATAATCACCCTATGAGTGACCTCAATTGAAGTTTTATTAAACAAAGGTATTACAGACTCATGTGCTGGTGTGTGTTTTGTGTAATTGAAACAACGGATCGATCAGATTGCCAATACACAAACATCTTAAATGGAAAGACAACAGAGAAATATATTAAGCAACACAAAGACACAAACAGGTTTTAATAAGGAGTTCACCCTATTCTCCAGGACTACATCTCCGATCTAGCTTCAGTGGTGGCCTTGTTTTATTGTGTCTTACAACAAAGCATTTACGATGCAGGGACTCAATATGAGTTCTCCTGATAGCAGATTTTGCTTGGCAAGGTGGTTCTTAGATTCCCCAAGCCACTCAGAGTTCATAGACTCTTTTCTTCCTACCAGCTCTATGACTTTTGGTCTACAGTGGAAAGAGCCAACTGTGATGCTCAATCCGGATAGATTCCTCTATGGGAAGGCTTGATTCTTCAAGCTATTTGGTGCTCGATGCTGCTTATGATCAGCTTGGCCCTCTGTCTCCTCTGCTTGGCTTTACTGCTCTCTGTGCTCAGTCCTCCTCTTAGGGTTCACTATTCACTGTCTCTCTTGGTCGCTTGGACTCTTCAATCTGAATCTCTCTTCTGATCTCTCGTTCACTGTCTCTTCTCATGGATTTAGCCATTTGACCTCTGTATCTGTTTGTTTCCTCTCCTTCCTATGTTGATTCGCCTGTCGCTGGTGTGCTTGGAATTCCCTGTTCGGCATCAGCATAATGCTTAGGAAGTAGCCACGTGTCTCCATCAGAACTTCGCCAGCCCACTTGTTGATTCGTTGCTTTCTCCATCGTGGCAGTCAACGAATTCCGAATCCTCTTAAATCACGACTTAATCCCCTGTCAATTCCGCTCTGTCTATCGAGCACAATCTCATCCATTCGATCTGGGCTCCTCCAGATCCAACGTCATTCGCATGTCGAGCGTGGTTGACTTGCTCAACTGTTAGCACACGATCGCAGCGGTTTTTCTCTCTCCTCTACTGCCATGCGTCGATCATTGATTATGATCGCTCTATTTTCTCCAAAACTGCTTACCGTTCAAGGGCGTCCCGGGGAAACCACTGGTTTTCGGTTTGGGTCTCGCCCTTTTCCTTTTTCCGCCCCCATTCCTTCGGTTCCTCCATGTGACCAATGCTAAAGGTTTTCCATTTTAGCCATTTTCGCCTAGTGCTAATCGCGCATCGAAAACTGCCTCCTTTCTCCGATCCGGGGCTCCCAGGGGCTGTTTTGGCATCTTGTGCAGTCTCCATGGGCCTCGGTCAATGCGCTTTGACCGAGGTCCTCGTCGTTCCACTCTGACTACCATGGCCACTGGTTCAAGGCAAGTTCGATCGTTGTTTTGGAAATTTCGAGGATTTGTTCGACTTGATTCCGTCACAGTTCTTTGACAGTCTTTCATGGATCCGATTCGGATTACTGGTCAATGCATAACCTTAATCACTGATATAATATTTGTCTTGGCATAATAAAGCCTCAACTTAACTACGATGAAAAGAATCTTGATGATCTCACAAAAGCATACTGAGTCTTGGTATATTCACGATGAATAGAACTCACAGTAATACACTATGGCACATCATACATTCTAGACGAAGTTATAATCTCAGTCTATGTTTTATGAAGACTGAGTAACAAGTATTGATTATGAAAAATATCTTCGTGTAAGATATCATGGTTATAGTATTGATTAGAGTGAAGACATGAACTCAGTAACAGAACAATGAAGATCACAATAACAATGGAGTAATATTCATGATCTCGTTGTTAGAATTAATGTCTTAGTGTAGATGCAACAATGATGACCTCCATGAAGCAGCAATGATGATGATGATCTCAACATCAAGAAGAGGATTGGTGTCTTGGTCTTGGAGTGTCCTAGTAGGTCAAGGATTGGGGTATTTGCATTCGTCAATAGGAATCTTTACAATAAGAATTTTGTGCAGGTTTTCCTCTCCAAGAGGGAGAGGTTTTGGCCCTGGCAGAATGCCATATCTTGTTCTCTTATCTATTTTCCTTGATATCTATTTATTGAAGTAAGAAATACACACACTAATGATAATAAGAAAAATATTGTGATAATAATCTAAAGAAAAAATGCCTCACAAATAGTTATTATGCAAGAAGAATCTCATTAACTACATTAGCCCTAGATTCTTCAACATGGTATCAGAGCAATGGTAATAGTTGAATGAAGGGCAAAAAATATACATTCAAGGATCAATTTTCTAGTAAGGCATCAAAGCAAGATGAAGGACATCAAGATCTACATTGCAAAATCAAACCCTAGATCAAAGAGTAGTCTACAACAACAAGAGCTCATGTCTTCATAGTCATCATCAAAATTCCATCAAGACACTCATCGGCTTACAAGAAGAGTATCATAGTAGAGGAAACTGGCAAAATCTTCTTTGAACAATTATGGGCACATTTTGGAATCCCGCATACCATTATATTAGATTAGGATAGTAGGTTCCTAAGCACATTCTGGTCAAGCATCTTAACATTATTGGACACTAATCTCACCAAGCCAACTACCTTCCATCCATAGAATGATGGCCATATAGAGGTCGTCAACATGATGATAGTGCACATACTACACATGTGCAACTCCAAGCATACACACACCTCAGATGAGAAACTTCCTTATGTGCAACACAGTTATAATAGAGCTCTCCATAACTTGAATGGCCACAGTATTTTTCAAGTGGGTATGGGATTTCAACCATTTTGTCTGATTGATGTTGGTGTGCCTCATGCGACTACATAGACAAAACCTACACATGTATAGTCTGAGGCTAATAAAGCAACCCTATTTATTGATCACATCTAACACATCCGTTAGCAAATGCACGACATCTTAGATAAGTCCATTGCCCAGTACATGCAATGACATGATCAACATTGGGTGCCACATGTGGGCAACAAATTTTGGTTGCATTTGCAGAAAGAAACCCTTACTGGAGCCCATCGAAAGCTCATAACACTTTGATATGGGCCTTACACCATAACCAAGACTATGGGAGATAATTCTTTTGAGCTAAACATTCCTTCATTCCTTTACCCACACCTAGTGTTCAATGTGGACCACCTTCAACCATACTTTCCACCATTACTAGACATATCAAACATTGCAAAACAAATCACACCAACAAATCTAAAACCAGACTACATGGAATAGGCCAAAATTAATCAGATCATGGACACACACATCAAGAACACTCACCAACAAAATATCCAACTATATCATGTTTTCAAAGCTCGCCAACTCCTGCACCAAGGAAAGTGGCTCACCAGGGACCAAATTCAACAAAAGTTTCCCTATCTCATGGAGGCACTCAAACCAGTAGGGACCATTGCTTCCTAAGGGGGCAGGATTGATCCAAGTGGATATTGGTGGACACCTGCCTATTCCACTTGGACCCCCACCATTGTTTCCTCAGTTTCCCTAATTGTAGCACAATTTACTATTTCTGGTAGTTTTTTAGATCTTGAACTTCTAGAGTCGTTTTGGCGCCCTAAGAGACGTTTTTTTTGGAAAATAGGAAATACTGTTGTTAGAAGTGAGGGTTTGTAGTTGAAAGTTGTACTAGAGTCCTACAACTGTAACCAGTAGACACACATGAATTTTCCAAAAAATTCCTAAAAAAAAGGCAATTTTACAAAAGGAGATCATGATCAAAAGTGGGGAAATCTTCCTCTAGGGGCTTGTTTAGATCAAGTTTCATATTGTTAGGAGAGTGACTAGGTTTTGAACTTGTAGAAATTTGAATTTCTTTAGTCTCCAACTGCATTTTCAATTCTTGACATTCAAATTTTTCCTTAAGTGTATGAAATTCATCCATGAGAATGACGAGAGTTTTCAATTATTGGTGGGATTTCCAATGCAAGTCCATATTTTTAAGTGTGGGTATGACAACTACTATGGACACTCATGACAAGCACTACTATGAACAACAATAGTTGGATTTCCTTTCCGATGTGACATTATATAGATAATGGATAGGGGATTCCAGTGACCAATGTTGAGACATCAAGGAGAGGATATAAGGCCAACATCTAGGAGAATTATAGAGGAAGTAGAGAGAGATGACTTAAGATCATGAAGAAGAGTGGGTAGACAGCCAAAGAGCTCAGTGCAATGACTGCATAGGAAACAAAGAGAGGGCCAATGATATTTCCTGACTAGGAACAAAGCTTTAGATACCTACAGGTAGCAAAGAGAAAATCCATGAAGAAGATCAAGGAATACATGTGAGAATGAGGAGAGCTGAGGAGAGCTGAGTTTCATAAGGAAACTCCCATGATAGTATACCCAAAAGCTAATTTCACTACCATAATAGAATAATATGAAATTATAGCTTCCCAAATAGATAGATAAATCCACTGCACACCAAAGTTTCCACGAATAGGTTTGGGGATAATTCTTTCTACTAGTGCCAACTAAATGATCCACGATAGGCCAGAAAAACCAGTTGCACTATCACAAGTTGGGATGAGGGGGGTATGGTTTCCCAAACTAACATAGAGACTCATGGCATACTATATTTAATTGTGTTGCACAAATCACCCCTCATGGAACAATATGAGCACCACTTTCTATATGGTGAGGAGAGGGTCCCACAATATTACAACCTTTATGATTTCCATCTCGTTGGCCAAGTTTAGCCTCAACAAGAGGCCATACATTTGAGCCTAGTTGTTGGTTTGCTTGCCTAGCCTAGGATTACTTCAACACTTGTTTTCCTTTAGGATTAAGGATTCCCCCCCCTCCTACAACCTAAACCATAATTGATATTAAAAAAAAAATTATTATAATAAAAAATACAAAATATCAAACTATTTTTTAAAATACACATAATATTTTATTAATTAAATAATATATTTTTTAAAAGGATAAAAAATATTTTATATTTATATAATCTAAAATAAAATATTTAGCTATTTAATTAGTTTTAATAATTTAAAATATTCATTGACTTGTGCACGAATAAATATATTGAAGTTTCATCCCAATATCCTATTTTTGAATAAAAGGATCTTAGCTCTAGTGATTTGGTGAACAATTTTTTGCATTTATGAATAGTTGTACTGTACTGACTTTTCAAAGTACCAATTCTTAAAAAGAATCTCATTTCTGTTAAAAAACAAAACTAAAAGTTTAATTTATATATATATATATATATATATATATATATATGAAATGATGATTTTCACTAAATTTGGTTATACAATTATATTATTATATAATATAATTATAATATTTTATATTTTATAATATAATAAAAAGTAATTTTATTCCTTTAGCATATACATAATCTCTAAAAGTTGAGTTGAAGTTTAAATATTATTAAATTAACTAAAGTCCAAGTTTATTCTAATAAGTGTTGTAGAGAAGCTTAGTCCCTCCTACTTAAATTAGAAATTATGCTTTGGGAAAATTGCATTAAAAATTATAACATAGATTGGTCAATGCTAAATTATGGTGTTCAATAGGGAAATAAAATTCTATAGTTTTGCTTTGGTGAGAGCTAATAAATTGAGATGTAAAGTGGATAAATCAATCATTTTCAATTTTGGTGGGTAGTAACAACTAGAAAGTCTACACATTTACAATTTTACGTCTACCTAAGTGCTGAGGAAAACATAAATAATGGAGGGAAGAAACTCCATGTAGGTAAATTTATTTATATCTGGTAAATGTGTTATTTACCTAAGTATGAGTTATTTTCAAGGATTTTATTTTTGGATGGATTTCTTGTAAATCTTAATTAAGAATGAAAATCACTACGCATGAATGTTGCAATTGTATCCATAAATTATGCTATAAAATATGTGAGATGATGATCCACATGAGGCATTGTTTGATGAAAAACATTTGGGTAACTTGAATTGTGGAAAGTTCACCACTCAAACTTGAGAGATTCCCACAAATAGCTATTGGATTTTGGGAAAATTAGACTGAAACATATGTTGGAAAAACCTCAAAAAATGTATAACAAATAGACTATGACTTCACATGGCATTATATTATGCAGAGGCTACAATAATACCTTCAAGTTATGGTCCAATCAAATGCTTGAAAAATAACTTTTTTAGTAATGTTGTAAAATAAACATTATTTCACAAAGTAAATATTGCAAGTTACATTGGTTGAAGCTAAATTAATGGTGGTTGATAGACAAACAAATTTCTAGAGTCCTACCTTGGGACAACCTAATAATATTGTACTGATGAATATTGTTTGTACTACATATCCATTAATTTAATAACTCCAGTAGACATATAAATAAAATGGCTAGTAAAGGTATATTAATCCATAATGAACATCAAAACATTTATTTCATGATACATGTTACATTACTAAAATTAAAAAATCATAAATATTAACTAGATTATAATTATTTTAAATTATAATTTTTGTTATTTTTATTATGATAATAGAACTAATATATAAATTAGACGTAAATATACATTTAAAAAAGCATGTAACAATATTCTTAACCAAGCATATTGAATCCCCACTTTTATCATGGAGATTTTTTTTGTAAATAGAATTTGTTACAATAACATTGTGAAATACCATGGCCTATCAATATCACATTTCTAAAACACCATAATTCTTTTCATATGAAATTGGTTCATATAATATTTTTTAAATTAATGAATTTAACTAGAAGGAAAAATGGGCATAACTATTTGGAGACAAATCTTAACCTTTAATTTGTGAATACTACTAAGAACATTCTAGAATATTTCATGGAGATTAAATCTATACCATAAACCTAATAAGATTGATAATTAAATTAAAATTATGGAAACCTTAACATAAAATAGACATAACTATCCTCATAATTATACTAGAGCAACATTATAAATTAAATGGTTGGTAAACACCCATAGGCATCAATTCATAATAAACGTGAACACTTACTTGATGATACATCTACCTCATGAAACATCTCATATTTCTAAAAAAAATAAAAAACAAAAATCATAAAAACTAACTAATTATAACATTATTGAGCATGGTAGAGATGTTGTAATGTAATTCCACATTAGCATTTTGACTAAGTGAAATTACATAAAAATAAAATAAAAATATAAAATCAACGATTATAATTATAATGAATTATTAAGAAAAGTGCTCTCATCTTAAAGATGTTGTAATGTAACATCCTATTTAATATTTTGATATGATTAGATTACATAAAAATAAAATAAAATTAAAAAAATAAAATAAAATAAAATAAGTAATAATTAGTTATCGTTAAAACATTTTGACTCAATGAAATTACATAAAAAATAAAATAAAATAAATAAAAAAACATAAAAATAATAATTATATTTATAATTAATAATAAAACTAAACTAACCTAGATCCATTTTAACTCCAAATTTGCTAAGGTTTGAGCGGGATCAAATCTCTTTTAGAGTGAAAAGAGATTTGATCCTCTTATCCCTTGATCTAAAGTGAAATGGATGTAGACTTCTTTATCTTAAATTATCATTAATTATAAAAATAATTAATATGTAACTTAAACACACACACACACACACATATAACGTGAAACAAGATTCTTAACCAGGATATGTATCCTCCACTTTACCATGAAAATTCTTAGTATGCAATAATATTTCTTACAATACCATGACTTATCAATACCACATGCCCAAAAAACCAAAAAGTCACTTCATATGACATTTTTTTTAATTAATCAATTTAATTAAAAGAGTAAAACATGCCTAACTATTATGGAGATAATTTCAACCATTGATTCATGTATATTTCTATGAATATTCTAGAATTTTCCATGAAAGTTAAATATTTACCATCTACCTAATAATTATTGGTAAATAAATTAAAATTCTAGATCAGGAGAATTATAATTTATAATTATAATTATAATTATAATTATAATTATATATATATATCTATATATATCTATATATATATATATAATATATATATATATATATATATACATATATTTCTTTTTTTAATAAAGAAACAAGTCTAGGTTGCTATTGATAAAACTGGAAACAGACCAACTCTTTTTTACATCTAATATTTGTTTGTCTTCATCAGATTTGATTCTACTCCTACCCTGCCTTAAGTTTTTGAGATTTTTTACATCATTAACCTTATAAATCCTCCAAAAACAAACCCCAATTTCTACATAAAAGAAAAACATTCAAAATTGTGCATGACCAAATCTAAAAACTACCCACTTCCCATGTCTGTATTTCTTGGTCAAACCACTGATTCATTTTTCTCCATGTCCATCTGAGGTGGAGGCTCTGAAGGTTCTCCTTGATTCTCCCTCTCTTTCAGAGCTTCTAGTGCACAGGGCTAAAATACTTTAAGTAGGAAAAAAAATTCCTTGAGGACGCTCATAGTGGCCATCTCGAAGGCCATTTCAATACCTTCTACCTTCTCTGAGAGCATTTCCACCTTTGTGACCAGAGTCTTCTCCATGAGCTATAGATGGACCATGTCATCATGCAAGTCATCCAATTGACGAGAGACCAATGTAAAGTACGACCTCTGTTCAAAGATTATTTTCTCACTATCCTCAGTGACTAGAGATGAAATTCCCATTTTTATTTCATCCATGTGTTCCTTCATTGCAGACAGACCTCCATTACTTGCTGAAGCTGCTAGAATTCAGCCAATTAACACTCTATAAATATTCAGTGAAAATTTCTATTTTGACTTTCCACTTAAATAAGTCGTACCATAGGGAATGTCACCATCAATGTAGAGGGGAATGCATTGAAGGCTAGAGTCCCTTCTCTTCTTTCTAAATTCCCTAATTTCCATTTTGGAATCCACTAGTTTTCTCAACTTCACGTGAATATTGATGACATACATTCTGCTTAGGGTACCTTCCATCATAAAATGAGATGGAGGATTTAATGCCTACTCTATCATATGCTAATTTTCTGTCTACATGATGCATTTCCACCATGTCTCCTAGGTGTAAACATGTAATTCTATGTCCTGCATAGATAATGTTGGATTTTTGGTAGTCATCTAGGTCTCGATCTGAGCTCCGCACATGATTACCATGTCCTGTCATATCTCCTTGTTCAATACTCCCATCTGTGAATTGTTCCATAGTAATTTATTCATGGGATGTGATGGGAAGAGGGGGTCCCTGGATCAGGGATTAATACTCCTTATTAAAGGGAGGATCCTCTCTTTGCTTGTGCATCCACCATCTGATTGAGTTTACTTTTTACGTGATAACATTTAATGTTGTTAAACCATCAAGATAGAGAATCGATTCACTGAAGGATGGGAGGAGAATGATCTACCACTGTTTTCGAGAAATTTTGGCATTTTTAAATGATAATCATTGAGTCTCCAATTACCCAAAGTTGTCGAATTCCATTTTATTTTGCAATATACATTCCTTGCAAAAGAGCTAGGGTTTCTTCTTGAATATTTGTATCATTTCCTATCCGCCAATAAAATTTCATCTCTATTTCTCCTTCAGTGTGGAAAAAGGCCCTTCCTTCTCCTTCCTCCCCTAGGTTACCTTTCGATGCTCCATCAAAGAGGAGAAGATGCTTGCCTAAAGAAAGACACCAATCTCTAAACTGATCTCCTTTCATTCTAATGATGTAAGGAGGCTGGGTTTCATTAATATTGAAGTTGAATTGAGGCTTCTGTGGTCCATAATAGTTGAAAGAATAACTTCGGCGTAAATCACATGTAGACAGACATTTGTTAATGCGTTCTAAACCGATCAGTGTGGTTCATCGTCAGGACAAGTTGAAGAAACAGATCCAGCTTAGCATGTTAAATAGTCTGAGCAGAGACTCCAACGACTAAATTGATAACGACTAATTTTGTCCTTAGGACCCAGGTCAAATTATTTTAATATTATTACTATTATTATTATTATTATTATTTCTGGAAATAAGTCAAATTAGGTA